>UYYA01004633.1:0-75818 GCA_900624975.1 Angiostrongylus costaricensis
CTCGCGATTGCTGAACAAGAAAACGACACATTCATATTCCAATGCCGAGGTTAAGAGAAAGTCGATCTTGGGAACTATTGCCGATAGTGTTTAGAAAAATAAAGATCATAAGGTTTTGGATGAAGATAGTATAGAGTTCACATTAAAGTGTTAAGGAGAAAAGACAGAAATATGTACAAAGGAATACATTTCTGTTCTTATGTAGATCTAACAAGGCTAATCCATATGCTATAAAAAAATAATAAAACGAGATCACACAAATAAGACACCTTTAATATTACAAAGACTGAACGTATTACAATAAAAATATAGGGTAAGAAGACTGCCAGAAACAAATCACCTGTATCACCTATAGCTCCGTTGATCGTCGAGTGACTCAAGCGGGCGCCAGTAAATCTTCCATTTTTCCCTGTCGCACGCAAGAGTAGCACAGTGGGTTCTGCTCGCTTTAGGGGCTCGCTCAGCATCATATCTCTCTTCAAGGCTTTTTGTGAAGAACTCTAACCATCCGGTCGGTGGCTACAGTACGTTTGACATCCCGAGGAATCCAGTCACTAACGGCTCTTGTCCATCGGTTGTCATTTATGCGCATTATATGTCCGGCACACCTCATCTTCGACTGTTTGGCGTACAGAACGGCATCTTTGATTTTTGATCGTTAACGCAGATCGAAGCTTCGGACCCCATACTTTATTTGTGTGGAACGGGATACTTTTTCGACTCCGCGTTCGATAATGCTGAGTGGCCTTTCATTACGCAGGGAGCAGGTTTCTGACGCATACGTTAGGGCAGGAAGTACCGCTGAGTCGCAAAGGTGGGCACGGAGTCGGGTGTTTGTCCACTTCACTACATCCTCGATGCTCTTGAAAGCACCCAAAGCCGCTCGTTTCCTTCTGCACAGCTCTGGAACTAGGTCGTTCATCATATCGATTTCCCGACCTAGATGGACATTACTGGAGTATTCGGAGACATTCGTCGCGTTGAGCGTGAATGGGGCATACGAAACCAATCCGTTCCTCATGAACATCGTTTTTGTGAGATTTAATCGAGGGCAAAATCTTTCTACAGGCTTTATCAAAGTCGGTAAGCATACTTTTCGCTTGGTTGACGTTTGGTGTTATAAGGACGATGTTATCAGCAAAGCGAAGATGGTGTAACTGCCGACCATTGATTTTCACTCTCATATTATCCCATTCCAATGTCAGCATGACGTTATGTAGGGTGGCTGTAAGTAATTTTAGCGAGATGGTATCGTCTTGCCTAACTCCTCTTTTGACGTCAGTGTTAATATCGTTGTAGAATGGTGATATCTTGGTTGTAAAATTTTTTTACAGCTCACGAAGACTCTTTATGTACTGAGTAGGAACTCCTTGACTATCAAGGGCTTCTAAGACTGCTTCTGTCTCAACTGAATCAAAGGCCTTCTGTAAATCGATAAAGGTGAGACACAGCGGTCTTTTGTACTCTCGCTATACTTCAATGAGCCTTCTTACCGTGTGGATGTGGTCCATCGTAGTAAATCTTCTTTCGAATCCCTGCTTACTCATACGGCTGTCCTTCGTCCAGTGTTCTGTCAATCCTGTTTAGGATGGCTCGAGTGAAAAGTTTGTAGACGACAAACAGCAATTAGATTGGGCGATAGTTGCCCATATCGTGTAAGTCGCCCTTCTTGAACAATAACACGGTCTTGCTAGTCTCCCACTGAGTAGGAACCTTGCATTCAGACAGGTAACTGTGATGAGCCGAACCAGTGTGTTTACGAGAACTGGCGGAAGGTCCTTCAAGTGTTCTCGTCTTATCCTATCCGGACCTGGTGCTGTTCGATTTTTCACCGACGAAATGGTATGTGGAAATTCGGAAGAGAGAACCGGTGGTACAACATATCCATCCTCCTTTATTTCATATGACGTAAGATGGACGTGGCCATCGAAGAGATCCGAGTAGTATTCATGAATGATTTCCTCCATTGCCTTTCTGGACGCTGTCAGTGTTCCGTCTGGGCGTCGGAGTGCAATCATCTTGATCCTGTAATTTGCGAAACTTGGATGGGCTCTGCGAATACTTTTCCCAGCCCAGAAGCTTCCACCATAACTGCTGCTCTTCTTTCTTCAAGATCTTTTCTCGCCTGTCTGCATTGTTCTGCAAGTTCGGACGTTAGTTCGCGGTTGCCTGCAGTTTGTGCGATTCCACGCTGGCGTATTAGCTCGAATGTTTCTGGAGACAAACATCTCTTGGTGAGTTTCGAACTCTCAACTTTCATAGCGCTAGCGTAAAGACGTTGAATGAGCCGATCGTATTTTTCCTTGATGTTAGCGACAACGGCATCTTCCCAATAGCCGACTAATGAATTGAATAAGTCCCAGTTTGCGATGGTTCTGGGACTTCGGTTTTGGAATTTAGCGGTTTTTCTCCTTTTCGCGAAAAATAGAATCTGGCACGAAGGAAACGGTGGTCTGAACTCGTGCAGTGTTTTGGGGTAACAGCGACATTGGTTAGGCAAAACCTTCTATTTACTATAATGTGGCCAGTTTCGTTACGTTACTCTCCATTGGGAGACTCCCTCGACCAGTGTTGAGTGTGGCGGGGGTGGGGTGGGGAGGGAGGTTTCTGGAATTGCGAGTTATCATGGATGGTCCTGGTAGCCATGATAAACTCAGACAGTCTTGGCGCTGAAATCTCCAATGACGGCCTTGAAGGATCTGCGGTCTTCTCTATAAGACTTCTCCAAGTGCATATAGAACGCCTCAACTTCTTCCTCTTCATAGCTTAATGTCAGCGCGTAAGCGACGAACGTTGTCAAAGCCGGAATTAATCCACGTCTTTTTAATCGTAAACGTCCGATTCGGGTTGTGAGTTGTTGGAATGAATCGATGTGCATGGACAAACTCGTGTTGACGAGGATGCCGACGCCGCCGACTCCTCTACAGTCGCATGTTCCAAGGAACAATTGTTCTTCAGTGTCACAGACGACGTTGAATGGGTGGCGTCGTCTCGTCTCGGCCAGACCGATGACGTCGTACTATGAATAACCTTCGAACTTCACAAAAAGACATTTTCTATAGCTACGGAACTGTAACTCCTAAAAATTAGTTCAGGCGAAAGAAAACGTCCAAACGAGAAGTCTAACGAAAACAAGGTTCCATTTCACCCGTCCTTTACATCCAACGAAGAAAGCACAACTATAAAGCCATAACTAAAAAAGGTCACATCTAGAGAATTTGCTAACAGTGATTGAAATACCACCGAATATACGCCAGCTACTTCTTGACCGCTTTTTTGATAGTAGAGACCGTAGGTGCACGAGTTCAGGCATAGTTCGCCTGATCTTTTGTAAAGTGTGCAGAGACGGAATAAGTTAGCGAAACGCCAGACCACTTTACGTCTTTATGAAAGGGCATATAGTTTGAAGAGTTCAAGCCAAACAAAACACTATACTAAGCACGCACAAGGCATAAAGAGATAAGGGAGAATATTTTGAAATTAAAGTCATTATCCTCGCTCAGAAATCCAGTACATCAGCGCGTAAAAATCTTGAAGCCTTTTGGATAAATTCGAAAAATCCATGAATGAACAGGAGAAGGGAGGACTGCCTTCCGATCACCTGTCACCTCGCACCATACCTTGGACTAATTTTCTAACCAGAGCTAGGCACATTCTTCATCCATGTATGACTGTGTGTGCCTATTCTCCAACAACGATTCGAAGACTTATTACGAGCAAATTAGTGAGTGTTCAAAAGAAGCTACTCTTTATGCAAATGGAGTATGTGCATTGCGCTATGAAGGAGCTTGGCTAAGTAGATTATGTGTCCATTTGACCTCTTCAGGTTCTCAACAAGGCAAAACGGCCAAAACACCGGTGAGCACTGAATAAATCTTTTTAACAAAAACTTCGTATTTGCTTAAGAAGAAAACGTTGACTTATTGAAACCAACTTATCTCGGTCGATTTGCCCCACCACACAATGCATTAAAATGAACTCATATGAGACTATAAAGGTTAATTAACTGTCAGTACTTATGAATGGCATAAAACGAAGGAAAAAAGTGGATAGAAAAGCCGCTTTTTCTAATTTCATTATTATATTTGAGAACGCGCCATATTTGAAGATGTTACTTCTTTTCAGTTCCCTCTTTCATTAATGGGCAACAACATGATCTTCAGTCATTAAATTACTTTTAATAAATCGTTGTCGTAATGAGAAGGTCTATTTATAGGTGATTTCTTGCAACCTTACGGTATGTGTTCAGCTTAATAATTGTTCCTAGTAATAGTAACATCAGACCACATTTTCCACTTAACATGCAGACTATTGCCTCAGTGGTTTTCAATGTTCTTAAAAATAACGTCCAAGTTTGTCATTTGTATTCACGAAGAAAACGATTGTAGCGGTGTGGGATGAGGTATCCTGCAATTGACATTGGACTGATTCAATTGATTTAGGTTCCCCAAATCAATCCCTTTGACGTGTGATTGCTGATGGCACTGATCAATAGAAAACTAGCTAAGAGACAGGCGAAACGAGGGACCCGCATGGTGTGGTGGTGAACGTGTTACTCTCCGGAAATGACAATAAAGCGTTCGATTCCCACCGCAGACACCTGCGGTCCGAAGTTTTGCACATATTTCAGCATTATAGGAGTTATATTTCGCAACATACCCTGCCGTTAAAAGGAATAGGCAGTAAATAAAAAAGGTTAAGACTAGGTTGTTAGTTCAATCCGCGTGCCAAGCTAAACTAGCCCTGGATCTCTGCGTAATCGGTAATGATACTAAACATGTCTGCGCAGTTAAAATCCTGATTTGATTTATCGGCAAACCTCTCCAAGTCATTCTATAAAGTCAATTTGCGCTCAGCCCCCTCTGCCATGCTATCCAATTGAGTTGGACGATTGGGATAGATCTCAAAAGGAATGATCAACTGCAAAGGGTTTTCATGTGGTTACTACGACTCTTCACAAGTAATCACCTACTTTTGTCTTGAATCTTCCAACAACTATTTCTTAAGTTCATGAGTTGAGTGTCTCTCAAAACTTGATAAAAAATATCCAGCATTAAAAGAAGAAATCTAGCGTCAATAGGTGCTTTAGTTAAAAAAACATGAAGAGCAACAGTTCCTTAAAAGTTGTTGAAAATGTTCTGAAAATCAAATTTGGATGCAAGGATTTTTGACAGATTCCTTTAATGCAAAGTGTCTTTCCGGAAAGGTCTTAAAATGTTACCCACCTTGAACACATTGCGTTCTCCGTGAACCTTCCTGGCATTGATCTCGTTGCATAACGTCATCAAAACGAAAGCGTTGAAGATGATAGTGAAATGAGCACTTGGCGGTGATCCCAATGGTGCATTTCTGCCAGACGGTGTGTCCGGGATGAACTTATCACCTGACGGAGTCATAATAAAGAAAGAAATTCTTGGAGGAATTTAGGTAGGCCGACTTATGTAAGCCGTTTCATGACTTCTTCCCTTGAATTACTACCAATAAATGACGAAAATCTTATTTTTTAGCGCGAAACGGTCATTGTTCTTTACATAGACATGTTTTCCAAGTCGACACTTCTAACAATTCAACTTGCTTCTTTCGACCTAGGACATTCCTTGTTTTGTTCATTCTTGAGTTTCTTTTCCTGATATAATTTTTTAAGAGGTACATCTCTGGTGGTGTTCAAACGAAAAGATTTCAAACTACTTCCAACCTTCCAACGGTTTACCACCTCATTGCAGCTGGAAGGTGTTCCTGGATGTCGGGCTGCGATGTGCAGCGGGAGGATCATCCCTCCAACAGGGCCTTCCAAACTGAGGAGTCCGGCGTTTCCATCAGGAAGTCCAGCTAAGAGTAGCCAATACCTGAATCCGCCACGTCCTGATATCAAACTAGCTTCATGGAAGTAAATCTCGCTAGGATCCACAAAGGCGGTGACTGCTTGTGGTGGTGATCAGCTGGGTCGGACTTTGGGTAGGCTGACCTCGGGACTTCAGGAAACCACAATGGCTAAATCAGCAAAACGCCGGAGAATGGAAATTATGCTGTGGCCGGAAAAGCCAGTGAAGGCTGACAATTCGAGTATCCAAGTATATGAACTACTTCCAAAATCGATGATTCATGAATAAACGTTGTTCCGTTTTTCACCTGAGTTGTATGACTTTTCTAAAGGAAAACTGACCCCAAAACATAATTCCAAAAAGAACAATCAGCTGATAAACAGCATGACCGATAATGTTCTTAACCATGGTCCGTGAGATTAGCGATTTTGTCCGACCATAAGGTTTCCTGTAAAAAAGAAAATTAGTCTCTTGGGAAAAAGTTTTCTGTATACCTAAAAGACACCGTATACCTTTCAAGGAGGTCCTCTGTTGGCATTTCTGTTGCCAATGCTAGCGATGCCAATGTGTCCATAATCAGATTCACCCATAGCATTTGAACTGCCTTTAAAAAAAGACTTATTGAGCAGACTTGATAAAAACCAGAAATAGAACAGAAAAATATTTAGACAGCAAAATAAAAAGTCAAAGGTTACTGTATTAGGAGGCATAGCTTTTACTGACGGTGCACGCTCGTTGTTATTATTGCGCCCAAGTCTCCTGCCAGCTGAACCTATTTTTAAAGTATCCTTGCTTAGGATCGCATGCAGTTTGCACAAGCTTCAAGGTAAACTCAATGAAAAAACTAGACTTGGTGCACTAATTGGTAATGAACAGCAGGACGTAGAAGCATTACCATTACCGCCGTTTCCCCAAGTGTTATTCAGAAAGCAGGACCATAACGGCGAACTATACATCAATAGCTGCATTTTTTCGGACGAAACTCTCGAAATCCTTAATCACCACTGCGAGAAAAAGCCTAGTTTTAACCACGCAATAGCGCGATAATTTGGTGTACAACTGGTTCGAGAAATAACAGCGTTGAAGAGAACTAGGAACCACTTAAACGTTGAGATAACGAAAAAACATCTTCAATTTGCTTCTCCTTATATCAATTTTCTCATCATCAGAAAGGAATTTAATGTCAATACTGAGAAGTGAAAAATGTACGAGTAAAAGTGACAAAAACAGATAGCTTAAAATTTTAGTTATTTTCTCAACTCAAATCTGGACCAACAACATGTCCTGTTATTTAATTGTTTATCAAGACACATAAGTTAGTAATATTTCATTATCAACATTATTCTATATTATCAATAAATATTATTATCAACCTCGTGTAAGCTGATCAAAGAAAGATTACATATTGATTAGTGATACCGAGGTTCAAGGAAAGTCGGTTTCGAAATATTACTACGTTTTGTGCTAGCTGATAATAACACCAACTTCTGCAGGTTGGATTGTCTGGGGAAAACAAGTTATTATCACACTATTACCGAACGATCACAGCTATCCACCATCAGCAACCTGCATAAAAGGGCATCACTGAGTGAGGATGCCTCATTCGAGGAGATGGCCCGCTAAGGAAGACCTGACTTGATACGAAGGCGAAGCTGCCACATCGAGACGAATAACAAGCGTGGACCACTGACTCGGATCATTGGCTCTGAGGAAGACGAAGACGTCGAAACGTTAGCCGAAAATAAATATTATTATCAACTTCGTGTAAGCTCATCAAAGAAATAATACATAAGTTGGTATTCAATGATGATCTTACGCTTACCAATTCATCATTATTCAAGATCAGATCCATATTCAGGAGTATAGGCGGAATGGTTTTTGACCTTAACACTTAACCGGTTGGTTAAACACATTCCAGTCCATCTCATCAACACCCACAGGTTCCTGGATCGTTTACGTACCACGTGCCCTAACAGAGCGTAATGGAGCCCTTTGACGTTAGCGTCCTTTATGAAAACGTGTCGAATGACTCCGCTATGTAAGCCATCTCGAACTCCTCATACAACAAGAAGAAGCAATAAACATGTACGGCTTCTTGATTCATCACTTGATGTCCCTCTTAACGAAATGTCCAAACTACCCAATCTTCGGATGGTCTCGGAAATATTACTCACACATGAGAGTGCTGACAATAGAACAGCGACAATCACCATGCCTTGCCATCGTCTTTATATATAAGGTGGAAGCTCCAGTAATTGATCTCCTGCCATTACCTCACCGTAAATATAGAAATGATTGCTTTATCGTCTATTCCACATGAGGGGGTATATAAAAATGTTTTGAATTAATGAACGAACAGTTAGAGCATATTGAATTAACACTATAAAAACCGAAAGAAAGGTTCCATTTCTGAATGCTTAAATTAATCTATTCGAAAACGGCTACGTCCCCAAATGGTACGGAAAGCCAATTAGCAAAAAATGCTAGCTCATTACTTCTCCTTTCACCCCGTACACACAAAAAGCGAGCTTGTGAGAAACAAGTTCCGAAAAGCCACCAAATATACGTTTCGAATAGCACCAAATTTGTGCACAGAAAGAGATCAGGAGTAGAAATTCCTCAGATTTGAGCGACAAATAGCCATTTCCACCTGCTACGAAACGGTAGCACCTCGAGATGGATGTAGAGGAAGAACAATGAACCAAACTATAGGTGCAGCGAGAATAAGATCCCGTTTATACTGCCCTTCATTTTTAACGAAGTAAGCAGAGTAATAAAATGTTGCCTAAAAAGGCGAATCTATAGACATCGATAGCAGTGACTGAATCACTATCGAATACTCCAAAAGCCAGCTTGTTCGCAACGATCTGTTTGACTGCCAGTGAACAACCGAATTTGGATATAGAGATGCGAATTCGGGTACGGTTAAGCTGACCTTTTGTAAAGCGTGTGGAGACGAATACATCGACGAAAGGAGTAGACGACTTTGCATCCGTATAAAAGAATATCTAACCCGTAAAATTAACGTTAGACCAAATACCACATAGAACACAGACACATTACGATGCAGATTCTGAAGTAGCTGTCATAATCCTCGCTTAGGAGTAAAATTTCAAATCGTAATGCACCCTAAACGTTTTGAATAAATTGCAGTAATCCAAAAATGAACCGCAAGTGACAATGTCACATTAATATGCGAGATCTTAAACAACATTTGAGACTGATATTTTAACGTAAGAGGTGTCGATTACTCTCCAAGTCCTTCGGTTGGTCTCCACGTAGAATACTCAGTGAAAGACTCGTAGAAAACGGTTAATCTGCAATCTGCATGTTTTGCTAACAATGAGAGGTTTCGTGATTTTTCTGTTAGGGTTATGGAGGTACTTGGCGGACTTGGTTGCAGTCAATTTGACCTTTTCAGGCTCTGAGGAGGGAGAAATTAGTCCATACGACAATTACTGTCTATAGTATTGACAACCTCATGTTTGCTCATCGAGAAAACAGTGATTTAACAATCGATGTTAAATATTTCGAAACCGACTTTTCTTGAACCTCGATATCACTAATCAATATGTATTCTTCCTTTGATGAGCTTACACGAGGTTGATAATGATATTTATTTTCGGCAAACGTTTCGACGTCTTCGTCTTCCTCAGAGCCGATGGTCCGAGTCGATGGTCCACGCTTGTTCTTCGTATCGTATCAAATAACATTATCAACCTCGCGTAAGCTCATCAAAGTAGGAATACAAATCGATGTTAAGTTCAACGGAAAGTCGGAGCTGCGAATCAAAATTAAAACTGCTCTATCAGCACTGCAATCCATAACACAGATTTAAAAAAAAAGCTTTTAAGCCGATCAAAACCCGATTAAACTATGACATACTATTTCTGTGACATTTTTATTTATTTCTATTTATTTCAACTTTTGCTTCCCAAAAAACTAAAAGTTCTCGGCATTGATCAATTCCTGAGGGACGCCCCATGCATTCGACTTCATTAAGTATCATTTGGAAGTGATTGAATGCAATCATAATACTGAGATGAAATACGGTTTAACAATTCATTATTATGCATTGTACTAAAATGTTACCTTCAAATATTCTACATCGCACTGGCATACAGTAGCAAAATATATGTATATGCATGTATATATGTATATGTATATCTATATCTAGATGTAAATATATATATATACATTACAGATGAATGTTATTGCTATGCCAAATGCCAAACCTTAAGAGGGGAATCGCTGATAGCACAGGCTCCAATAAAGGCGATAGTGACAGCGACGACATTCACCGTTAATTGAAATTGAAGGAATTTTGAGATGGAATCGTAGACGTTCCGACCCCACATCACTGCCTTAAGTGAAATTAAGTAACATCGATCAAAAAAGTCAGTACGATATCACTAATTGAAGCTGTATTGGTATGAATATAGTAAAAAACATACTTTCACAATAGATGTGAAATTATCGTCGGTGAGAATGATGTCAGACGCTTCCTTGGCGACATCCGTACCCGCAATGCCCTAGAAAAACACAATCTCGATTTCCATTTTCCAGTCATTTCAGATGTAGTTACACACTCTTTGTTAAGCGCAGGAGATGTTTTACAGTGTTGAACTGATTGGAATCAATCAATTCTTATAGCAAAGAGTACAATTCTGTTTAATCTTCCCAAAACGATCACTGCGATCGTAGTCTTAATTTTTTAACCAATGGCAACATTCAGATGTTGATGATGATAGCTCCCAGGATCGACTTTCTCTCAACCTCGGCATTGGAATATGAATGTGTCGTTTTCTTGTTCAGCAATCGCGAGGTTTTTAAACAGCATACATTTACTTCCATAAAAACACAATACAATACAACGCTAGCTGACGTTTCGGCAGTATCGCCTTCTTCAGAGCCTGGAAGGGTATACTGATATACAATCTACTAGGCCAAACGCTTCAATAACACTTACACAAAGACGAAAGACTCTTTGGTAATTACACGATCAACAACTTCTCGAAAAACCCACCGCTTTTTTTGTGACTTCCAATGAGGAAGTTTAGAACAGCTGATTATAGTCGCATGTGGTTGACGACTGCACCATCGCACATCAAAAATCAAAAAAATTGTATATCAGTATACCCTTCCAGGCTCTGAAGAAGGCGATACTGCCGAAACGTCAGCTAGCGTTGTATTGTATTGTGCTTTTATGGAAGTAAATGTATGCTGTTTAAAAATCTCGCGATTGCTGAACAAGAAAACGTTGATGATGATATTAAATTTACACATCAATCCTAATATTCTATGTCAATACTATAAAAATTAAAAACAGAGTAAAAAAATAAAAGTAAAACGAAAGAAGTTCGACGTTTATGAATTCCTCAGAGATGCGTTATGCATTCGAGCCAATTTATAGAGGTGGTTCAATGCATACTGGCGAATACATTGTCTTTCGGTAGTGGCCTAGCAATGTATCAAACTAGTGTCTTCTGTCCGCCCAAAGAGGTCAGGTATTAATCTTCCAAAACTGGAAGGATGGAGGATTTGGACGGCCCAGAGCATGGGATCGAACCAGCAAGTACGTATACATTGCGCGGCACCTCTAACCACAGCACTACACAAAACCTATTATGAAACCTGCCATTGCGAATCCAACATCTGCTTTTTTAAGCGCAGGCGCATCATTTGTTCCATCTCCTGTAACAGCCACCACCTCCCTGAAACCAAAACGTTACCAATTTATACTTTTCAATAATTTCTGGTAAAATAATATTACACAGAAAACTTTGCATCCTCCACTATCTTGAAAGAGAATCTCACCATTTATCATTTTTGTTTTACCTTTTTTCATCTTTGCTTGAAAATCGCTTCAATTTTTTTTTACACTGCAACATTTAAAATCTCCCAAATAGAGGGAAAAACTTGTTTAATCGTCCATTAAAATTTTTTAGTCACCTGTTTTTAGAGACTTTGCTGTCGATGATGCCCTTTACGAGTACATACTTATCAGACGGTTGCGCTCGTGCCAAAACTCGAAGCCTCGGCCAAATTGAATCCAGTTTTTCTTGACTCACTTTGCCGTTTTCGTCACGAATTCTGAGGATGAAATGCTTACAAAACTTACAAACAATAAGACACTTCAGATATTGATTTTAGCCTCATTAGAAAATCGCTGCAGATCTTCCGGCATAGGTTACTAGCATGGATGCTCATGTAGCCAAGGAGGGAAGCGAGAACATTGAACTAACTTGGCGTTAAAGTCTTTTCCTTCAAGCGCAAGAAAATCAGTTCCAGGTTTCAGGATACCACAAGCGGTAGCTATGGATCTCGCCGTATTGATATTATCACCAGTCACCATCCGAACAGTGATTCCTGCTCGTTGACATCTTTCGATAGCTGCTGGTACCTGAAATAACTCACTTTTCAAGCAGATTTATTTATAGTAACATAACACGACTGTTTAACATCATTTGTTATCATTATCGATTGCCAATCCATACCTCTGGACGTACTGGATCTTGAATACCCATAATGGCGATCAAAGTCATGCCATTCCTCACCACTTCTTCGTCATCCCAATCAATTTCATGGCTGTACTCAACCTGGATTCTATTTATTTGCAAGATTTTTTAAAACCAAGTTGTAAAAATTGCACAAAGAAACGTTGGGAAGTATTGGTTTAGAAAAAAAGTTACAGAATGTGAAGGCAAACGATTTTCAGACAAACATCTAGGAAACTTGCATCATTGTGGTTTCTTTAATTATACAGAGTCGACGAGAAGAATCCAAATCACAGACCACAAATAAGAATTACGCACTTATGTTAACTTTTTATTTGCTGCCTACTACAATTTTCTTCAGCAGGGTATTATGTGAATCACAACCACAATGATGCTGAGATATTTGCAAAACTCCGAATCACAGGTGTCTGCGGTGGAGATCGAACACGCTATTACCTTTTCCGGGAGCTAACGCGTTCACCACCACATCATGCGATCTCCTTCGTTTCGCTTTTTTTTCATCTAGTTTTCTATGATATCGTGCCGTGAAAAATTGTTGCAAAACTAAACTAAAGTAAGTAAGTGAAAAGTTAACATTGTGATTTCAACTATAGCCTCGTCTTAACTGGATTTGTCGATTCGTGCTCCCCCAATCAATTCCATTTACGGTTGATTACTGATGGCATTACTAGATAGAAAACTAAATGAGAGACAGTAGAAACGAAGGACTTCATATGGTGTAGTGATGAAAATGTTAACCACCGGAAAAGGTAGTAGCATCTTCGATCTCCACCGCTGACACCAGCGGTCCGGAGTTTTGCAAATATCTCAGCATCATTTTGGTTGTAATTGTGCGCTTACTTTAACTGTTTATAACTCTAAAGCAATGTAAGCGTAGCGGGTTTTTATCAGGGCCCTTTCTGTCCTTTACCCATCCTAAGTCTACAACAAGGACCGATTCCAACTATTCGAATTTCAGAGAATTGAAAACTGTCCTACTTAGGTCTACGAAGTAACATTACAAAGTCCCAGTGATAATCATAAGTTCCATTACATGGTTTGTTAACTGCAAGTTCTCAAACAGTGATTGCAGTGAAAAGGTAGTTATCATAACATCTGTAACGTTACCTGATTAGCTTCAGTTTTCGTTCCTTCAGGTACCATATCTTTATAGGCTAACCCAATCGTTCTTAAACCATCCGAAGCCATTGGTTCGATCACATTTTTCGTCAATTCAGCAACTCGACCAGAATTGAACTTCTGGATCGTCCCAGCATCACCAAAAATGTACGAGCACCTGATAGTTAACGATTTTAGAGAAAATTTAGAAAACAGAAAAAAATTATCGCAAGTTTATGAAACAAGATTTCAGTAAATGAAGCTTAATTGCTAATAAAGGTTATAGCTCAGTTAACTTTTAATTATTTTAAAGAAGAGACCACTTTATCTGGAAAGAGCTCTGTCGTGAACGAGCGGAAACAAATAGACAACTCTTAGAAAACAAGGATATAACTGTCGAGTTTACTGACTCCATGTAGCATTAGTTGACAATCAACAGCTGGAAGGGATTGGTTTCAGGTCATTTCCATAGCATATGGGAGAAAACTGCTACTTCGCTCCAGATCAATTCTTTTTCGAATTAGAATCACAGATTAGAAATTGAGGAAGATAGAAATTAACCATCTTTGTCAGAAATTTGTTTATGCACGAATTACTGTGGATGTACAAAAAATACTTTAGTCCATTCCACGTTAGTTCGTTACCTTTTCCTTATAAAACCAAAGTTACTAATTGCTATGCTTTTAATATTCTTTGTTGATACTGCGGAACGCAGCGCTAGAAAGTTCTACTAATTCATTGTCTTCCTAGAAGATCTCACATGCTGTGTGGACGCTAGGACTTCACTACTTCGTCATGCTTGTGGTCAGATTCGCGCTTGGGTACGATTAGAGAATCAGAACTTAACAACTTTCTTCCTAATTCAAATATTAAGTACTAGACGAGCGTTATCTCCATATAACCGCACTAGAGGATATCCAGGTCCTCGGAATTAACGAATGTTGCCCCGCATGGATCGGATGGAAATTTGTTACTTTGCGACTAGGATTCTACTCTTGAGTACTATGTAATACGCCGAGTTTTTGCTATAGACGTAATAAAGAATGTGTAAGTTTACCTTTTCAAAATAATTTCGGACGCTCCTTTAGAATACACACGAAAGACATCATTCGCCAACTTTATTACAGTCATCATAGATTTTCGCGACGAGTTGAAGGTATAAACCTGAAAACGACATATGCAAGTTCTAAATTAAAAAGATACTCGTCGTGAGGATAAATGAAGCTTTAAATAAGCTCTTTTCCAAGGTAAGAACGCATTCATTTATTTATAGCCAATATTACACAGAATTGTTTACTCCACGACACACAGTTTTAAAATGAAGTACATAATTTGACTTCATGCTGGAGTTTATGAAGCAACCATTGCGGTGGGTAGTCGCTAAACTGCTAGCGGAAAACTCAATTGCTTTGCATAGAAAATACAAAGCGTTTGTCGTGATCAATCTCCTATAGATGCGCTGTGACTTCGATTCTATTCGCGCCCTCATGGCGGTGATTGGAGGAATATTTAGGCTATGACAGACCGCAGTTACTTTGCGAGGGCCCGTTGAAGTCAAGTAGGTGTTTTTATCCTTCCAGATAGGTACGGTACCAATTTTCCAAGCATGGTTAGCTCTAGGGAGTGGTAGAACAAACTAAGTATCGGAGAGTGTCTTTTACTATTGCCCTACATGCACTTACCACATAATTAGCCAAATATTCATTATTGTTTTCGAAGAGGCCTCTTACTCAGTAAGCAGTAAACGTTCGTGTCACAAGGAGCAAAAAAGCAGCAGCTCATTTTTCATCGCAGATTTTTTCATTCTCTCAAATTTTTAACTAATTTCCACTCTATTGAACCTTGAAGTTTATGACTTTCATGAAATACAGACTTTGAACTGTGAAAAATGTAGAAGAAGAGCAATAGTTGAACAAGCACAGCATTTCTCTGCAGCAATAAATTTATACGATAAATGACAAAAAACTGCACTGTGGATTTGGGAGCAGCTTTGATCGATCCGTATCGATTTCCTTCGTGTACGCTCGACCTTTTTGCTTATCATATCACTTGATATCTTGGTCAAAATATTGACTATGGACAGAAATTTACCTTAAACAGCGTCTCTTCCGGATGCTTGGCTCTCACTTCCTCATAGTTTTGATTGAGATCGAGCACAAAACCAAGCAGGGCGCATTCGGTTTTGTTCCCAACCTGAATTGCTCTGAATAAAACATGGGGAAATTTAAGGCATACGTTCTATTTCGTCTACTATCAAGCATTTTAATAACCGGATTTTTGTTTGATCGTTCATCAAGAGCTTTATCAATACCGTAAAGCTTACGGCACAGTAAAAAATGAGAGAAATAAAACAAAAAAACCCATGATGAGAACTGTTGGCCTGCCTGCTGTCGCTGATCTCCTGGTTTCGGCGGAGGGAGAACCTGCGAGCTGTAGCCGGAATTGATGCACACACATTCCACTAAACGCTCGCGAGTATTCCTGTCAAGAAGCTCGTACGATGGTGCTTGTGTTTTGTAAAAGCCGCCTGGAATCAGGTTTAGTTCTTGCAAGATGACATATTGAAACAAATTTGCAGTGATTTGGTTTCACATGCATATACACCAGGTATGCTAACGATGTATGGCCTGAAGATCCTTCACATAAATAGAATTCGCAGCTGTTATCAAATCATTATAGATGTATCCCATCTACTAATGGACACACTATAGACGGCATGAGTCACTTATGAATCACTTGCTTCTCCGTTCTTTCCTTTACCCTATGGATTTTCCAAAATGTCCCTGACCTAGGGTGGAGGCGCCTCGGCGTTTAGCGACTAATTAGGCATTATCCCAAGAGGTCTCCAGCCAGAAGTCACGTATATGTTAATTCAGCGATAACAAACGTCTTCACGATGAAGGTCAGTCGACAAACAACTAATTTTGTTATTCTTCGGGTCTGCTTAGAATTCATAGAGCTGAACGACAAAGGGCTTGGTTCTACTGGACGGCTGATTGAACTTAAGATAACGCGCCCCAAATAGAGCTTCATTTCTGTGTGCTTCGAAAAGTTGTTAGTTAAAGGTTAAAACGCTTTAACTCCATCTAGCTAGTTAGTTAATTTAATGTACAAAAGCGAAAATCTATGAAAAAAAATTTGTAGTAAAACATAAAAGTTACAAGAGTTACCGTTAATGTAGGACTGCACGCAGGTCATTCGATTTGTGGTGAGAGTACCAGTCTTGTCAGAACAGATCGCTGTCGCGTTGCCCATCGTCTCACAAGCGTCCAAATGTCGAACCAAATTGTTGTCTTTCATCATCTGACATGAATTTTTATTTCATATTCCTTCCTAGAGTTTTTGATTTCACCATTTGCTTCCTTTCTCATCTACAAATAACTTAAATCTGTTTATTAATTTCCAGGACCGACTTTCTATTAAACTCGGCATTGGAATATGAATGCGTCGTTTTCTTGTTCAGCAATCCTGAGGTTTTCAATAGCATACATTTACTTCCATAGAGAAACACAATACAATACAACACTAGCTGACGTATCGGCAGTATCTTATGTATCTTCTTCAGAGTCTGGAAGGGTATACTAATCTTCCTCATTGCAAGTCACGAAAAAAGAGGTTTTTCGAAAAGCTGTTGATCATGTAATTACCATAGAGTTTTTCGTCTTTTTGTAAGTGTTATTGAAGCGTTTGGCCTAGTAGATTGTATATCAGTGTACCCTTCCAGGCTCTGAAAAAGGCGATACTGCCGAAACGTCAGCTAGTGTTGTATTGTATTGTGTTTTTCTATGGAAGTAATGTATGCTGTTTAAAAACCTCACGATTGCTGGACAAGAAAACGGTGCATTCTGTTTATTAAATTACTTATTTATGAATCTACTTAAGGATTTCGTCTTCCTCATAAATTCCGTTGAATTCTGTCCGAGAGCGTTCTCGACCCTTTACCACAAATCAGTTCGGTCGGAAAGAAATTCTCTCAGATAACTCCATTAGCATGACGATTAGTGTATTGTAGCAATTTACTTCTAGCGCTATCGTTATAATAAAAAAAAATATGGTACAAAGTGGCATCAGAACGTTTCTCTTTCTTTCTTTCTCACAGAACGTCGAAGAAACAGTGATTTTGTATAAAATCTGTTATAACGTCACGAAATATGTAAACAAACATTCAAATAATATGAGCAACATCTGCGGATACCGTATAGAATCGTCGTAAATAACTATACAAATTTTAATCTGACAAGCACGTTCGAAATATTTCAAATAAATACTTCACCTCCGAAGACCGACTTTTTATTCACCGCAGCACTGTTCGGTTACTCCGTCTTTTATTCTTGAACAGATACGAGGTTATCAATAACACGATTTACTTCAACACCGGCCATACCTCAGGCTAAGTTTTAGACCTGAGCCAAGCACAATCTTCACGAATGTGCGAATCTGTGCGGCAGGTCTCCAACAAATAACTGGAAGACTCACAAAGAAGAAAACGGTGACCTCTAACTTTTTATTTGCTGTCCATTCTTTTTTCATGGCAGGGTGCCACATGAACTACAACCACAACGATACTGAGATAAGAGCAAAACTCGCGACACCAGGTGAGCTTCGAACCCGCGTGAGTACCCTTTCCAGTGGCTCACGTGTGCCAACGAAGGCCCTTGAAAAGGGTAATAGCGGGTCCAAAGCGCACCTGAGGATCCGAATTTTGCTCATAACTCAGCAACCTTGTGACTGTATTTCACATAAAACTTACTATACAGATGAAGTTTATGCATTAAGCCTTCCTTTGCTTGTTTCACGAAGGTGTTTGGATAAGTAGACCGTGTGTCAATTTGACATTTCCAGACTCTGAAGCATGCGAAATGCTTCAATGTGTCTTACATGTGCAAATATAAGTCATTTTTTATCTTCTCATATTATGTTATAGATTCTTAAATCAAGTTGTGCTGATATTTTCGTACATTTTGTCGAGTACATAACTATTTCAAGCGCAGAGAAAGAACACTAATTAGAAGCGTCATCCAGTACTATGCGCATAATCTCTGGCTGCAGCTGGCCCTGGACCAAATAAGTCTCTCATCACTTCCGGATCGAAAAAGTAGAACCATACATATATGAGGATAGCTCGCTCAGAACTACAACGGTTGACGATTGCCTCTGATGAAGATCTGGCAACGCAATAGCACGGTTATCCCATGACTCTGCGAAAAATCTACTTGACTGCCAATCAATAAAATTTAGGAAGATTAAGTCTTTAAGAAGCTGTCGAATAAACACATAAATTCGAGGAATTTCATTAAAGAAGGTGGATGAGAGACGACGAAGCGAATGAAGAAAGTGCCGAGATAAGCGAAATTTGTGAACTCAAGTAACGTGTGACAAAAAACTACTTCAAGAGAAGTCCGTAGAAAATAACTATTTTAAAACATTAATAAACGAAAAACTTTCATTTAGCGTACAGAAACAAGCTTTAATACAAAACATTTCTAACTTCAAACACGAACTATTTCCGTCACTTTCCATTTAAGAATGATCGAGAACCGAATTAATGTAGTTTTCTCTCAACTTAGCAGAATTTCCGGATATTCTGGACTTTATTGTGATAATTAAGATAATCTGAAAACCAATAACTCTGAATAACATACTTTTTTCACGGAATATGTGAGCGCTAAGGTGATGGCAAGCGGAAGTCCTTCCGGAACGGCAATTACCAATACCGTAACACCAATAATTATGAAATTCACAAAGTACGCGAGATCAGACGTCTAGAATAATGTCTAGTTTTAATCCACCAACTTTCTTATTTTTTTCGATAGTGAATCTAGATTTTAAGAAAAGCATTTGAAGAATCGGAAACAATTAAAGAAGAATTTTTTTTCTTATTGAAGCCACTACCATAAATCTCAAGATTCTAAGATGGAACTAGATTTGTTTTCAGTGGAAGTCATTCCTATATGACAACATAAGCGGTAACGAAAACAAAATAAAATATAAAAATAGTCGGATTACCTTAAAAGACTCGTGATTGACAACGTAATGGGTGATGCAGTGACGGATTATAAGGATAAGCACTGTTGCCGCCGCCACAATAGAACCTTTAATGTGCAACAATTCAGTTCCTACACTTACAAAATCGTTATTGTTGAATGCTTAAAACACATTATATTGATTATCCATTAACTGTAAAATTATTAATCGTGGCAGATTCTTCTAATTTTGCTAGATTGGCAATAGACTGTTCCCCTGAATATCGAGAAATCCACGCCATGACGTTCTCAAATCGCCACAACTTCCGACTGAAGAGCTGTAGCTCAGCGAGAGCGTTTGGTGATTCCATGATTCTTCCACCGTTCTTCCAATCAATTTCAGGCCTAATTTTACTGAAGGACTCTCGGCCGAAAATCCGAATGAAAAACACACCATATGTTAAACAAATTGAAAACTGAGATGTCTGCATGGCGTAGTTACCACAGCTTGGAGAGACCAGCGATCTGGTAAATATGACGTCCGTCCACTAAACCTAAGACTCAAGGATCGACTTCTAGATACTCCTTTTCAGACTCGATTTATCTAGCAATGGGGGTAGACGTTCACCGCAGTTCAACCTGTATGAGTACCTCCATCCACGATTGGACTTGGGAAAGAAGGAGTTTCTACCTTCTTCATAAAAATGATTCCGTTTTCAGGTTTCATTTAATTTCAGTAAAACGAGACGTTATCACTGGTAATATCAACAGCAATAAGAACCGGCAAAAGGTCAAGTAATAAACAGCGATGCCGAACAATCCATTAGGGATGCGCTAAGCATTAATGTGCATTCGTAGCACCGTAAAGGGGGCCGGATGCATATTTGGTCTACACAATGACTTCCGGAGCCTAACGATTTATTAAGTCAGTGTTTTTTCTTACCATCCTTGTCCGGTAACGATTTGCCAAATGTGAAAGGATGGATGGTTTGGGATGTCCGGAGAGCCGGATCAAATCAACGACCCTGTGTGCTGCAAGGTACTAACTACTGCCTTACACTTTCCCATCGATAAGAGTGATAATGAGAAGAACAACACCATAAGTCTCACCTATGTACCCGATTTGAATGGCCAGACTAGAGAGTTTTGCCTGTAGCACTGATTTTCCTTTACTTTCATCCTCGAGTATAACGACCGACTCTGGCTCCTTTTTATTTTCGCTAGGCGGCAGCCCATTAACGACGCTGAGTTTTGACGGATGACCTGATATGATTATGGTAAAAATGCAAGAAGAGAAAAAAAGAAAAGATAGATATGTCGGTGTAATCATACCTTTTCCATTTATCTCGAGTTTGCTTTCCTTCTCATCTTTTTTCTCTTCTTTCGTTGCTCCTAACAAGCTCATAATGATTCCCGTCTGACTGTTTGGACCAACAGCAGTAATGAGAAAGCTAAATTCAAAAAAATTCCAGATGAATTTGAAAATTAATAAGAAATAATGTATCCTCCAAAACTTCACCAACAAACAACCTAAGCTTTGTCATTGTTATTTCTGGCACTGGCACTTTTTTTAAAATCAAAATTAGCATTTCATATAATGGTTCCAAGTAATCCGGAATGCAGCCAGCCCAATGTTGTGAGAGTTCTTGGCATGAATAAAGTTTCAAAAGGCATAGAAACAATGGAGTATTAGATTAACTTGAACAAGCTTATGAAAATCTCTATGGTTTCTCATTGCTTACCGTCCACTACCTTCCATCGCGTGTGTCCCAGATAGAAGCACCGGATCATGATCGAAGTTCTTTCGGATTAGGTCCGACTCGCCGGTTAGTGACGACTCATCGACTTTCAGATCATTCGATTGAATCAGAATACCGTCGGCCGGAAGGAGGTCACCTAAAATTGAAAACAAAACTTCTTTGCCCATAAATAGAAACTAATAAACTTCATTTAAAAAAATGATTCTATTAAGAATTATATTTTTGAGTTGCCTTTTGATACATTCATTGAGTAAAATTACATGAGGGCTTGGTTGTCCTGTGATCATGATCGAACTAGCTACCGTTTCTGCACGAACAACTTCTGATCGCATGACGTTCACTATGATCACTCTTTCACTGATTTTATTAGCACTTTACTCTGCAGCACTTGAAGCAGTTGAGTGCCAGTGGCATTTCATTCTTAATTCATTTATAAATATAGTGTAACGTGCCTTTTTTACTATACTTTATACGACCCGTCTTCAAATTTACTGTGCGGATCTCAGCACTTCTCACACTCGATTCAATTCCTCGCATCCATCATCCTCTAAGGTCCTCCAACTTTTACAAGTGGCGTCGACTGCTGGTCGAGGATTTTCATTTTATCTTGTATGTGGTAGAATGCTGGTCAAGTCGATTCTCACTGGAGTCCTGAGATAGCCGAGCTGGAGCCTCCTCAATTGGATTGCATAGAGTGTCTTCCCGGACAAGTCCGGTACCAATTTCCCGACGCCTCGGAGGGATGAGAGTAGTGAACCCGGAGGGGGAACGAACCAGCACCGCGGTCGTGATGACGTGGCATTAGTTAGCAAGAATATTGTTTTTGAGGAAAAACTATGCAGCTCACCTTCTAATTTAAAAAAACTTGCTGCGTAGAACAATACAGCCTGAAGAAAATTACTGTGATAGTTCCCTTCAAAGGACAAAATGTTTCGGCAGAAAATTTAAACCATTCTTAACCAATAAGGTTTAACCTTATCGTGTATACATGAGGGAAAACTAATCAATGTTTTTCAGCTTCTCAAGTACTTCGAAATTTCCTAGGGCATGTGGACAAATTAGAATCACATGTCCAAAGAATAATTAAGTTGTAACATATGAAATGTCCGACTTTAAAAGTAAAATTTAAATAATGGTAACTTTTTTCCTACTAATTTCTATTAACCGAAGTAAACACCATTAGAATCAGCAATTCTGCAGTTCCAAAAGCGTCAAATTCTTGAGGGCATTTTTTGCGTTATCGTGGTTGGTGAAGCATTTCTCGCGCAGGAAGTTGTCAAGATGCTTGAGGAAGTGGAAGTCGATAGGCGAGAGGTCTAATGAAGGAGATATCGGATGACGCAAAGCTTCGTAACCCAACTCGTTCAACTTCTGCATGAAGCCGAGCGTTGTCATAGAAAAAGACTGATTCTTTTCTGTCGACCAGTGCCGATCATTGTTGTTGGAGTTAACGGTGCATTTCGTCGATTTGTTGGCAATACATCTCTGCCGTAAACGCTTCGCCCGGATTCAAAAAGTTGTGATGAATCAGCCTAGTTACAGAGCATCAAACAGTAGCCATAACCTCTTTGGTGCAATTTCGCCTTTGGAAGCTGCTGTGGAGCCTGACTGCAATCCAACCATGGAGCTTGAATGTCGCCGGTTGTCGCACAGAATCCATTTCTCGTCGCATGCCACAATTCGATCAAGAAAGGGGTTGTTTTTGTTGCGCAAAATAAGAGCAGATGATAATTCGAAACGGCGATTTTTTGACTATCGTTTAATTCGTGCAGCACCCACTTGCCGAGTTTTTATCTCTTCTATGCGATTCAAATGAGTGGAAATTGTTCTTGTGCTTACGCCAAGCTGTTCTGCAAGCTTTTCAACATTGTTCCGGTGTTTGCCTCTACCAGTGCCCTCAATCCGTTGTCATTAAGTTCACTGGGACATCCGCGGCCTTCCTTATCTTCGAGGTCGAAATCACCGAATCGGGATTTCTGGAACCGTGTTCGCACTGTTGATTCACCACCATTCGTACAAAAAAGACACGAATGTAGGGTTGATTCATGCCAAAGGTAAAGCCTATAAAAATGTTAAAATAATAAATCTTGAAAAAAAACCAGTACTGGCTATAGAAAAGGGGATTTGTGCTCCAAAAATCTATACAAAACATGCATAATGAACAAAAATTTTATTTAAAGAAATTGCACGCAAAATCAAAGCAATAAAATCAGATTTCATTTGTACCAACCTAACATCTCATCTAACGTAGATGTAGATGATCGTTTTGTCGTCTTCTCTACGCAGGAGGAGATGGACAAATGCTTTGAATTATTGAACGAGTAGTCCGAGTAGATAAAGTTCACGCGGGAGAAACCGAGAGAAAACTGGCTTCCGTTTTCGGACGTCCAAATAAACCTATCAAGTAGCGGTTACCTGACAAAGTGGTATCGAAAGCCAAGTAACAAGAACATCCTTGTTCATTTCCTTTCTTCCCACCCTTCACACACAAAGAGAGCGATTGTGAGAAAGATGTTTCGAACAGCCACCTCTGTGTGCACTACCAAGGAACTAAAGGAAGAATCGCGCGACTTGGCTCGGCAAATAGCCATTTCCAATGGCTACGAAATAGCAACCCCACGAGATAAGTTTACAAGGGGAACGACGCGCCCACGCGAAACACTTGGCCAAAAGAAAGTCCCGGTCATGTTGCCTTTTATGAGCGATGAAGTAAGCGTAGCTATAAAACGATGCCTAAGAAGGGCAGGTCTAGAGGAATCGGTAGCGATAGTTGAAATACCACCGGCTACTCTACGTCGCCAATTAGTTCGCAACCGCCTGTATGACCGTTTGTGTGAAACAACAAATTGCGTAATTTGCCCTTACGGCAGGGACGGTGATTGCATGAGTTCAGGTACGATATACCCGATCTCGTGTAACAATTGCGGAGATGAATATATTGGCGAAACGGGCAGACCTTTGTGTATCCGTATAAAAAAACACCTAGATGGCAAACGAAAACTAAGACGAAGCACCCCACTAGGCACGCATAGGATACAAAAGCATAGCGGAGACGATTTTGAAGTAAAAGTCAATATCCTTGCACAGGAGTCCAAAACACCAGCGCGAAAACTCCTAGAGGCTTTTTGGATCAATGCCAAAAACCCTACAATGCATAGCAGGGACGAATGCCCGGAGGTCATACGCGACCTGATCCCGTACGTTCGCATCGATTTTTGATGTGGGATGGTGCAGTCGTCAACCACATGCGACTATAATCAGCTGTTCTAAACTTCCTCATTGGAAGTCACAAAAAAAGCGGTGGGTTTTTCGAGAAGTCGTTGATCGTGTAATTACCAAAGAGCCTTTCGTCTTTGTGTAAGTGTTATTGAAGCGTTTGGCCTAGTAGATTGTNTAAGAAGGGCAGGTCTAGAGGAATCGGTAGCGATAGTTGAAATACCACCGGCTACTCTACGTCGCCAATTAGTTCGCAACCGCCTGTATGACCGTTTGTGTGAAACAACAAATTGCGTAATTTGCCCTTACGGCAGGGACGGTGATTGCATGAGTTCAGGTACGATATACCCGATCTCGTGTAACAATTGCGGAGATGAATATATTGGCGAAACGGGCAGACCTTTGTGTATCCGTATAAAAAAACACCTAGATGGCAAACGAAAACTAAGACGAAGCACCCCACTAGGCACGCATAGGATACAAAAGCATAGCGGAGACGATTTTGAAGTAAAAGTCAATATCCTTGCACAGGAGTCCAAAACACCAGCGCGAAAACTCCTAGAGGCTTTTTGGATCAATGCCAAAAACCCTACAATGCATAGCAGGGACGAATGCCCGGAGGTCATACGCGACCTGATCCCGTACGTTCGCATCGATTTTTGATGTGGGATGGTGCAGTCGTCAACCACATGCGACTATAATCAGCTGTTCTAAACTTCCTCATTGGAAGTCACAAAAAAAGCGGTGGGTTTTTCGAGAAGTCGTTGATCGTGTAATTACCAAAGAGCCTTTCGTCTTTGTGTAAGTGTTATTGAAGCGTTTGGCCTAGTAGATTGTGTATCAGTATACCCTTCCAGGATCTGAAGAAGGCGTTACTGCCGAAACGTCAGCTAGCGTTGTATTGTATTGTGTATTTATGGAAGTAAATGTATGCTGTTTAAAAACCTCGCGATTGATGAACAAGAAAACGACACATTCATATTCCAATGCCGAGGTTAAGAGAAAGTCGATCCTGGGAACTATCTCACCTAACATTTCTGAAATATTCAAAAAATAAACGTTCGCGGCAATGTCGCCCTTCCAAATGAATGTTTTGCAAGTATTTTGAAATTTACAAGAAGCTCGTTCATGCATTCATTTCAGCTTAGGATTTACATGAATTAAAACCAAATATTGTGCGGATCCGAGGATCTCTTTCATTCCAGTCGTTTCTCGCATTCGTCAAACCTGAAGGTTTTCGAATCTAATAATTGTGAATTCGCTGCTACTTGAGGATTCATGGCCCTCTTCACGAATTCTATGCAACGTTGGTCGAGTAAATCCTCTCTGGAATCCTGCGATAGCCGTGCCTAGGAGTGCCGACATGTTCACCATAGGCAGTCGTCAACTGCTTTAGATCCCACAGAGATTTCCTCAGACATGTATGGTTCAAGTCTGCCGGTTTCGGAACGACGGCAAACTTGTTAGCCTAGGATGGTGCTGAACTAGTGAGCGGCGACCTTTCTCGCATTATTGAACGGCATGTCTACCAAATCCGCTCCCTGCGCCCACTCAAAAAATTGCTTGATAAGGTTTATTTTTAGAAGAAATCGTTTAAGTTCTAAGATGTTGATATTGATGATCATTAATCAAAGGTGTTCAATTCAATAATAACTTGGCCATATTCCACAAACAATGTAGCAAATCTTCATACTTCCAGTTAGCTCGAAAGAATATAACACCAAGAATCAAGCAATTTGGGGATTTCACGATCATGAAGTAAAGCAAAACTTTAAAACAACAACTTCCCGAACATCAGGAACTTCACCTAGATTTAGCACCATATTTAAACATTTAGAGATGAACGAGAGATCTTATAAATAGTGCATTAAATTTTCAACATTTATGAAAGAAAAACAGCCAATTTATTGAGAATCAAGCATCACCTGGAAAAACTCGAACGAGTATTAGACTACCTACTTTCACTATGAAAAAACACCACCCACCGTATTTAACTCGAGCGATGTCTCCAACAACAAGCTCGTTAACAACAATATCAATCGGCTGGCCATCTCGTATTACAGAGAACTTGTGCTCGGTTTCGATTTTTGATTGAAGCCCTTAAAAGACTGCGAATGAGTTATAGACGAAGGTTTCGACTGGAATAACGCAAGTGTTCACCTCTGAATTGTTTCTCTTTAGACCAATCATTCAGAGCAGTGACTAAAACAACAACAATGACGGCTACTAGTATCGCTACACCTTCTATCCAACCAGCTTCCTTCTCGGAATCGTCGTGTCCTACATGGTTTTATAGAATAAAAAGTGCATCGCTACAAAAAAGTAGAAACGACACAAATATAACCACAAAACTTGAAATCAGCGAGACTTAACATAAACAGTTATTAGCCGTAAAATTATTGTAAAAGAAAAGCTAAAAAAGCAACCAAAACACGGCTCGGAACCGTTCATTTTCATTTTTCTGCCACTTGCAATTTCTGGTATTTTTCCTGTCCTTTTCCTACTTTCTTATTTTTGAAGAAACTTGTAAATTCGGATGTTTCACCCATCCAGTGATTGCCTCCGTACTTTATCATTGTCAGCTCATAAAAACTACACTAAAACCATGGGTGAACTCGATTTTTCTACAGTAACCCTTTCGAAATCGACCTTCAAAAACAATGAAATCAATTACGGTAATAATCAAATATCACCTCCTCCAACATTTTCTGGCGGCTTATAGAACGACAATCCTAGTGAAACTAGTGCTGATACTAGAAGAATAATTAATGTGATATCCTGAAACAGATCGACTGAATATAAGAGAGTAGGTATTACGTTTCGTTCCTCAATTTTATTTTTCTACACCTTTTTAAATAAAATCGATACTTTGGAGGAAAATAGTTGGTGATTCTATGTATACATTGTTTTTCGAAATCACAATAATAAAAGTAGATGTAGAATCTATAGAGATGCCAACTAGCCATACCTGGAGTGCTTCCCAGGCTAATCGGAAGAATGACTTTGACCTTGACGCTGGGATTTCATTTTTACCAAATACATGCCGTCGCCGTTGCAGTTCGGTGGGGTCACATGATAACCCGTTGATAGGGTCCGTTTTCAATTTCGAACAAAGTCCCTGCACACTTCCATATGTGGAGTTTACCTAAGAAGCAATTATATCATAGAAATTGATCGAGAGAAGAAAACTGGAGCAGAGCCTCACGTTTACTAACCGCATCACATCAGACTGCTTCAAATTGCAACCTACGGCGCAGTTTCCGTAGATCACAATGGATGGCAATTAGTTTTCAAAAAGTACCATTTTCTTTAATTTAACGAAAATACGAAAAAGCTAAAGGACGAAATAAGTTAATCTACGAGAATGGTCACCACTGTTTTTAGCACACATAATAATAGTGCCGCAAATTGCCTAGGCTGTTCGAAACCACCACAAACGTGGCGCCTTTTTAAAAGCCAGCGGGCTCGCCGGCGTTGCTCACCATATAAGATATTATGGCAGGAAAGAGTTGTGAAACTTCATTCGACCGACAATGAGTATGTTAAAAGATAGAAGTAGACAAATCCTCAAGCCTTACACTCCGGTTTACACGGAACATGAATTTCTCCCCACTGTTTAGGACGATGAAACAACGGAATAACGTAAAACGTTCGAGCCCATATAACATCATTGGACGGACGATTTGAATATATAACTGGTAAGGAGCAAATAAATAGCTCCCTCCAACTAACATTTGGCTTCCTGATACTATTCTTCTCAATTAACTGTTACACTTACTCGATCCTACATTTTACACTTTTCCCTATGATTCTTGAGGTTGTAAAGAGAATTCCGTTGTAAAGAAAAAATGACTTTACACTGCGGTATAGTGAAATTCCAAAACAGTTCACAAATTACGTGAATCTATCTACTCAATAAATGATGTTATCATTAAAAAAGAAAGAATAACAGTTCGAATAACAATGCGATAATAACGGTAATAAAAAACAATATTTATGATGAATAATCATAATAATGATAATAATCAGAGTGTAGGCGGCAGAGTGGTAGTGATGTCGATCACCATGTGTACGATGTTGGCTCAAACTCTCTTCCGGGGTTGGTAAATTGGCACCAAACTTTCTTTTATAACAGTTCTCTGTAATCCAAGTGGGAACGCTTCAACTTACCTATCTCACGACTCTACGACAATCAATTCGATCAGCATTCAACAGCATTCATAAAGAAGATCACAATGCTCATGCAGCAGTCGAGCCAATAGGTGAAATGTTTCAAGACTCTCGTAAGTGAGGAATGCGAGGAAAACGAATCAAATATAGGAGATGCTGGTATCAGAGCAGCAGATGTGAAGGCTAGCCGTGTAAAATAAAAATAAAGAAGAAAAAAATCACATACTTCAAGAAACCGATTTTTCTTCAACCTCAGTATGAATTTTCACCATGTATTCTTTCGTTGATAAGCTAACACAGGGTTTATAAACTTTATTCGGCTAACGTTTCGATGTCTTCGTCTCCCTCAGAGCTATCGACCATCGACTCCGATCATTGGCTCTGAGGAAGACGAAGACATCGAAACGATGGCCGAACAAAGTTTTTTTTTGTAAACCTCGTGTTAGCTTATTGATGAAGGAACGCATATTAAAAAGTTACGGTAACCTTGTTAATGTGAGCTTAATACTCCTGAAAAATGTAAAAGGAAAGAGATTCCGTTTTCGTGCCATAACGGGGACTTTCATTACCATGGAGTGTTCGATTATCTTTCTTTTGAGGAGATCGACATCATTCTGATGATTCATCGCTACATTTATTGTCTTGCATCACAACTAAAGATGATGACGATGATGATCGTGATCATGACCATGATGTTTACTAAGCGACTGTAAACATCTAAAAACAACAAAAGAAGAAATGTTGTTGTTCAGTTAGATGATGAGTAATTCCTATATAAAAAACTATTGCGAAGCTTGGAAATGAATGAATAGACAGATAAACATTGTAATTTTAAACTGTGTCTTTACAATGCATCATTAAATACTAAGATTCCAGAGACAATCTCGTCCAAATATCACTTATTTAATCCCAGCGCTTATTTTTTCTCACTGGTCAAATTGCACTAAACTAATCGATAAGGTTTGTTAATTCCGTGAACTATTTAGAATTTTCTTCGGTAAAAATCGCGAAAAAATATTTAGAATGAATACAAAATGATCTTTTCTTCCACTCAGATTTCATTTATTCGAATTGTTATAAACGACATAAAGATAGGAGAAAAAAGAACGATAAGGTCAGAGATGGTATAGGATCAGTACGTGTTGTCTCATTACCAGAATCCATCCAACGATTCAGATCATTCGATAATTTGAGGATAGAATGATCTATAATGCAACAGTAGAAGTAAAAACAGTAGCATGAACAATACTAGGAAAGTAACAGAGTGATAGACAGAGAGAGACAACTGGAAAGAAGTCACAGACGAAGCTAAAGACACAGAGAGAGACAGAGAGAGCGAGCGAAGCAAAGATATACAGAGAGCGATTGAGACAAGGAGAATGATAGGAAGAGAAACAGAGTCAGGAAAACAAATCATCTCATTCATATTGATGATTGTAACTCTTAAGTAGCGGCTCACTAACAACTTCGTTCTAATTATTCATGTGATTCTCATAGAGAGGATGAGCCGTCATCCGCTCATGCGTGTTCATTTCGATTTCCACAGTTTTACTTCCAAATCGGTTAGAATCAACTAGGCTTAGTTAATGGTTCAAAACTTAATGTTTCCATTCAGCTCCCGTCTGAGTTGTAAAACGTGTTTATTGCCGATAGTTATTGATCCGTATTGATTATCTACGTCTACAATCAATCGCTTCGATTGGGTAGAATGCGCTGAACATCTGGGCAGCATGCGATTAAAGCTCATAGTCATTGAATACCGTAACAAGAGTGTAAGCTTTGATTCGAATTAGTTGATGATAACGGAATAACAGTATGGGAATCATCATCACATAGACATCTTTTAGCACTCGTACTTCTACGTTTCTAATCTCAATCATCACTCTAAAGGCTTTTCGTATTGAATTACTAATAGCTTATCTGCTTAGGGTTAAAACCGTTACATCTTCATACTGCAGAAACCTTTCAACCTCGATGTTTGAGGATGAACAATGTAACCTCTGATTGACTAACTTCTAGAGAGTATCACAACAAATTCTTTTGTAAAACGACCTAGTAAAAGTAGAAAATTCACGCTTTATAGACTCTAATCCTGAAAATTTTCATTACGGAAAAATCTCACTTTGACAAAAAAAGCTGAAGCATATTGGGAGGATATTTCTCATTTTTACCTTTTCAAGGGCTTCACTACCACGAAGTTCCATAAGTGCGCGTAGCTCTCCCAGTGTACAACCATACTCATCACTGGTAGGCATATCCACCCACTGAAAAAACGTGGAATCACAGTGAAAGGAATTGGCGGAAAGGAAAAGCGACGACTTGCTATACGAAAAAGCCATTCGTACCGCAAAAACCACAAATCATTAGAGAGAGAGGATTACATGATCTCAGAATTCATTCCTTCCTTCTCAGAGATTCGCTACATTCACATAATCATTAGCAGTAAATCCATACTAAGCACTAGCAAAGAATATTTCTGTTTGTAATCCTTTACAGTTAGGTAGATATTGATCCAACAACGATTATTCCTAATTCAAATTCGTTCCAATAGATAGAAGACGTTTGTGAAGAATGAAGAAAAAACTGGAACGCGCAACATCGGGCGTCACATTAACGATCATTTAATAAGGAAACTCTGTCACAAATTATTATCAGTAATTATAAACGAAGTGAATGAAATGAACCGATGAGATTACTTCGTTTGACAAAGTTTTAGGAAACGAAGCGCCTCTGACATTATTTTCGATGTTCATTGAGACCATTAGAGTTCATCGCGTCAATCGATATAGGTATGACGTAGGTATAGCGATCGTAGTAGGTATGACGTTGAAGAACACCAATTGTTAAATTGATAGTGGAAAACAACGATGTGGTTGGCACTCTCTCTTTCTCTCTCTTCATCTCTCCCTCTCGTAAACCAGACCAGTGACGGTGTTTGAGACCATAATGGAAGAACGAGCATAGGAGGGAACGATGGAGAGAGAATTAGTGCGACCGGTGAGAAGGCGATGTGATGATCTTAGGAAAGGTATCGATGATGATTGTGATGGTGGTAACTAAGCATTTATCCATTTCTCGTTCTTAGCTGACCACATTGTCATTACGAAGAAAAACGATATTGCAAGCGACAGGGAAGAGTTCGACATGGAGAATGGATCTTCATCATTCTCAGAATCTAAAAGGGTTCTCTTCTTTATTCCTTAGAGTAAGATTTTTCTCTTTAAGTTTCCTTAAATTGTAGAATAGTGAAGGACATTAGAACATAAAATATTTCACCGACAATTACAATATTTTACAGACTAAATTCTTCTAAATAACCATAGAGCGGTCGGCGTAAAGCGATATGGCTGCATATTGATATAGATAGCACTATGAATTGAATTTAATTCGTGGAATCGTAAAGGTAGCCCAATAACTTGTGGAGATCTATCGATATATCATTTCAATGTCTCTTATCCACTAAGATCGGCGTGGTACTGAACTGCTCACTCTGGATTAATGAGAAGTTTGGTAGGATGTTGGAACCGAACCAAAAGGTCACATGTGTCTCTTGCCTTTAAGTGTTGCAATACACATATCTCTAACAACCGAAACCATACAAAATTTACCATTTGCTTATCATTTGACAAATTTTCAAAGTAAATGTAGGAAAATTAGTCTAGAAATACATAATTATAGAGGCTTATTTATCACGTATGAGATCATTTTCAGATCGTTTTGACTTTGCCATTCATAAAGGGCCTTCAGCATACTTTATGTTGACTAATAAGCAACATATAGGATATAAATGCTATAAAATTTAAAAGAATAGTTTAAGCGACATCGAAGCCCTCAACTGTGCAATAACTTAAAGGTATCAGATTAGTCTCCAAAGAGAAAAAAAACTGCTTCAAAGGAAGCCCCTTTCAAATTACCTTTCAGAAATGCATCCATAGCAACTAATAATATGAACGATTCAATAATGATAATAAAGCGAATCCCCTACTGTCTGAAAATGTCTAGTCTTTAACAAATTTCTATTGATACTAAATTTTCTCTACTTAACACAATTAAGGACTTTAAGGGATAAGAAACTCATCCAACGAGACAGAATTCGTTTTGCCGTTCTGATAAGACGCCAATTCTTTGCAAGCAGTAATTTTGTCTTGTGTTTTAGGCTAAAATAGAGAAAAACATTAGTAAAAAAAAATTCGAAAAGACGAAAATACGAGTTTTCGCGCTCCACTCCATTTACTGAGGTTGACGATAAAAAGATAGACAAAGAAGTACGAATGCTCATTGTTCCACTCTATTCAGTAGAGTTGACTACAAAATAGGGTATACTTGTTTTCAAAGACAATAGACCTATAAATTTAAGAAAAGTATGCTTGAAATCAATGCATATAGTCGCAAACGCGTCAGAAAACAACGTTGACAGGATTCTTGACCTATAAGTATTCAACACATCAGTGTTTTTATAACGGGGTCCGCGGAATGATATAAAATAAAAAAACAAGCGACATTTTGCTTTTATTTCTTCATTTTACAGTAATCGGAAAATTGTGTGTGGTGCAGTGGTCGGAGGCACCCTGCAACACACACGTGGAATCGATCCCTTTGCCTATGGCGCACCAAGTCTTCCATCACTCCGGGGTCGGCAAATTGGTACCAGACTTGCCTGGGAGGATACCAACACTGGCTCGATACATCGGTAGGCCACCGCGAGTCATTGTAAAAGCCAGATATGCATTCAGTCACCTCCAACGATACTTAATGAAGTCGAATGCATGGCGCATCCCTCAGGGATTGACCAACGCCGAGAGCTTTAATTTTTTACAGTAATCGGAAACATGTTAGTTACACTAGATGGAAGAACTACGATTTAATTAGTTATAAAAGTATTATTAGTTATAATAACTATTAGTAAGCTATTAGTTATTGGTTATTAGTTAGTTATTAGTTATTTAATTAGTTATTAGTTATAGAACTATTTAATTTAATTAATTGAAGAATTTAACTAACTACTTTTTAATTAGAACTACTATTTAATTATTTTCGAAATATTTAATTAGTGTTCATTCTTCACTAACAAATAATGATTCAATTCATTTACCGTTTAAGTCAGCTAGCATTTCTTTTCAAAAAGGATTTTTATTTGTAAAGAAAGACAGAAGAAAACGTGGAGCAATATTCTAAAAGCAGCGCAATGAAGAAGAAGTGAAATATTGTGACCGCAGGAAACATAAAAGCTAGAAATCCAGAAATTTTTCTACGGAATTGTTGTTGAAAATCGAGGGAAGTTCTCGCATAAGAAAAGGTTGAACAATATCCGACTTTGCCATGACGAAAGTTATAGGACATGCAGAAAAGTCCACGAGATTGAGGAGGTTTGGGGCATCGATACCACCCACAACAGCAGTGGGAGGCACTCTATTGCCGTGCTGAGTGCCTGATTAGTGAGTGAGTGGAGGGGAAATGTCGAAGCATGACGAGGATAATCCGTTGGAGCCCTATCGCTACATCGCACCACCCGTGTGGCCACCTTCGCCTTGTCCTTCACTTCCCAAACCGCCATACCGCTGCTGACGATCTTGACGAATTGAGAAAGACCTCTCTGAAATTTTTTAACAGTAATGCATGTAAAAACTAGTTGAAAGTTCTGCTAAGGACAATGGATGAAGAATTAAGCGTTTAGCAATGATCAATCCCTTGGTGAGATATGCATTCGATACCTTTCGTACTATCGTAGAGATGACTGAATGAATATCTCGCTTATATAACAATTTTTCGTGGGCGTACCGATATGCGAAATGTTCTTATTTGGCTGGAAGTAACTAGTATCAATTTGCCAACCACAAAGAAATGAAAACTTGATTATTCTGAGGCGTGGGATTGAACTATCAACCACACCTTGTCATTATGAGAATAGAAAGTGTTGCTGCAGATATGTGCTATGAATTGCCCACGAAGCTACCGTATAAGACCGTCAGCGATCCATAAAACGGATGAATAATATACTCTGTGATCACACGATCTTATAACAACCAAAATCGATAATAAGGGAATGGTTTACGTTGTTTGAACTTCTATATGAAAGTTTTGATGACAAGATGCAAGTATTTTGTGAACGTCACGTTTTTATGTTCTTTCTGTCTCCAAGTGAGATACGTAGATCTCGAATGTCGGTGCGCTTTCACCTGTTAAGGGGTTGGTGACTTTGTGGGACCGACTAAAAACCACGATGTGTTTCCGCTCAAATCCGCATGAATTCAGGATATGCCTTCGTGTTGATGCAGCAATTACACATATGAACTGCGGTCTCTATTCAACAAATCAGTTTCACGCTCCATTCCGGAAGACCGAATGAATACGCCTAGTCCCTACTGCAGAGCGAGCCCTTGCAGCATTATTTGTGTGTATTCTCACTTGAAATACAACAAAAATGAACCGACTCGTAAAAAAGGAATCGTCCACAAAATTGCGGCGCTTCCCTTCCTCCATTTGGAGAAATAAAGACAAGTTGAGGATTGAGTAAGTCTGACTCACAATAGTATAGTTCCCTCTCGAGTCAGTCGATGACCAATGTAGTAATAGGATATGTAGGTGGTAACCGTAGCATCACTTAAGCAAATGTTGTTTGTTTATGAATCAGTCCATATAATTTATGTGTAATTATATATATGGGACTAGAAATACATCCACATGGACTCGAAATCCCGAGGAAATCCATCAAGAACTGCTCAGCAGTGATTTTTTTTAGCAATTATTGTCCAGGCAAGTAAACATTCAATACAAATCGACCAAGAGGTTTCGTTATGAGATTCCAAAAATCTATAACTTTCTTCACTCTCCTCTTTATCCCAAGCCTTAGTAGTAGATAGCGTAAAAAGTGGCGTAAGGGGATGGGACCGGCGCAGTGGTTAGTGGTGCTATTGATCAGGAAGTAAAGGTGCCAGCTCAACCCCCTCCATCGCTCTCCTCCGATCCACGTGGGAACGCACTGACTCGGTTATTTCCTAGATTTCAAGAAAAATTGACTCGAACATTCTCGAAAATTCTACGACGTTCATAAAGGAGATGAAATACTCAACCAGCAGCCGAGGCAACACATAAAATACTACACCTTTCCACGATGAATGCGAGGAAAACGAATCAAACACAAGTAGCGCTAGGACCCTCACATGGTTGTGAAGACAGGTCATATAGTGTAAAGATGTGGTGTAATTAAGTCAAGTTACTGGCACTTCTTGTTTTTTGCTAAAACCCTACATATAACCTTCGATAGGCAAGAGCTTTACTACATATGATACTCACTAGATTTTCTCCGATTTTCACCCATTCTCAATCAAATCGTGCTACTTAGCTATAGAAGCGAATCAATTCATTTTCAATGCAATCGTCCCAGATGTTTTCTCTTTAGTAACGGTGACCAAGATGGTTTACCGGCTTTAACGACTGAGATGCCAACATCAAACCCCGCCCTGGATAGCGAACTGAGTTAGATTTTCAGGTGATAATCCAAGACATAAACAATGGTGACCGTCTGGTCAGAGAAACATGGAGTATACTACACCGAAAAGGAATTCCACCCATTTGATATTGCATCTCGTACAATAGCTCTCTAGTGCCGGCGTTGAACTGTTGGAGCTTCTTGCACCTGAAGCCACTATAACGTGCAAAGCTTATTCAGGTCGGCTAAAGAAAAAAGCACTCGGCGTCAACTAGTCTTTTCAGCAAGCGCCAAACATTCGACTCTCATAGGCGTCATAAGTAATTAAATGTATATTTGGAGCAAACAGTAACTTTGTGGGGGCTACCGACTACTCAAATGAATGTTTTTACTCTCTCAGAGAAAGTTGCTACCATTCTGCCGACTCCGAAGTGATAGGCGGTTGCATGGTTTAATAGAGTCGCGGGATCGAACCAAAGACCACACGACTATAGGAGACTTCTAAACATGCGCAACACATGTCATTGAATAAGTATAATAGATAAATAGATTCGAGGCCATTCTCAATTGAACCGGCAACTATGTAACGAAATTATCATGCAGTAGTATACAAAACGCTTACTAGTTCTAAAGTTTCCACGATGAAATCTACTCGAAATTTCCAGAGGGAGAGCTTTGAATCATTTAGGGTAGGGCTCTTTTTCTTCGCTTTTGTAATGTTACACGTTCAAATCGCCGAAGAACTGCATCAATGGAAATCAGACCATTTTTCAACACGACATCGAACAGGATTAGCAGCTGTTCATGTTGAAGATCTTCGCTCAACCCTTATGCGGTGGAATCCTGAGATCGGTGGAACTAAATGGTAACTGAATAACTGAATGTAGGGAATCCCACATTGGACTGAAGTTGGTTTGACTTTCAAAAAGATGTTGCGAACTTCGAAAAGTAATAGAAGCATGAAAAATAAGTGAAGCCTAATAAAAGACTGAGAAGCAAGTGCCCCAGTAAGTGGATTTCTAAAATTGCGAAAAAAGTAGGAAAACCTCCTGCTAAGCGTGAATTGATAAGACAACTTTGAACGCCAAACAGGAAACGTGCAAAAAATTGTATGAATGCAGATGTGAACAGAAAAAAACAATGTTGAATGAGCAAATGAAAAGCAGTGAAGCTATGGAAAGTGTGAAGGGAGAAGTAAAGTCTATAAAGGAGAGAATTGAGAACTATCCACATAAGACTAATGCTGCCCTACTTTTCTTATGATTTAAGACCTCTTAAGAGCTCTTTCTAATGAACTGTCTGAAAAAGGAAACTGTACAAGGTAGAGAATTCGTCGTACAGTTGTTTCTCTCATTGAAATCTTATGCATAAAACTATCCCCACTGCAAAGAGCCTTCAAAAATCCTCGATCCTAATCGGAACGAAATCAGTTCAGATCCCTAGAAAAACCGTACTGATGATATTTTCTTCCTGTTGTCACAATATCCATGGCACGATGATATTTTATATTGATATTACATATTATAGTGTTTCATCGGAATGTATGCCAACCACATGTAACCGGAAATCGATGGAATAATTGACGCAGTAATTCGCTTTCGAACCACTCCCCGTAACGGGTCGAGTACCCGGCGAACATGCGACGGTGACGAAAATGTCGGCGGTTGGCGACGGTAGTGGCAGCGGAACTGGGAACTTCGACATTCAATCTGCCTGGGACCGCCGATATAGTTTGATGTGACATAGTCGATCTAATGAATCGTCATCAACAACGAGTATGGCTGGCTACCGACGTCGCAGTCGCTATCACTGTGATCACCAACATTCGCCTAGTCATGTAGGAATATTTTAGACCTGAATGCCCCTCAAATTACTGTTTTCGTGCCGAAAATAGAACGTACGCTCTGAGTTCACTGATAAAAATCGATAGGAGTAAACCCAGAACAACCAGTCCATGACAATGACAACAACAACAACAATATGTCAAAAGAGCAACGTATTTTGTTAAAAATTTCTGAAAAAATCTCTTTGGCTTGGGAAATATTCCCCTTTCCGAAATGTTGATTACGGAATGAAATACGAGATCTTTCTAGATGCAGTTGTAATTTAATAGAACAAAGCAGATAGGCAAAAGTGAAGATAACAATAATAGCATAGAAACGTCATAACAAAAATAATACCGGACATAGTTCGAGTCATTCATTGTGTTGTCGTCGTCATCCGACTCACCACCATCGCTTTTGCTCCGTCACGCCCCATTACTTGTGCAGCAATTAGGAGGGAAGAAAGGAATGGAAGGGAAGGACTTAAAGAAAGCAATTGGTCTGCATGGTGAATGAGAAAGCTTAGTGGAATGCGAAAGTGCCGTTAGATTTGCTATGAACTGGTTTTATTATGGTCAAGTGAGGTTTGATTGCAAAAATTTCCAAAAACCGTAACAAAAATATTTTTGGAATATAAAACACCCACTAGTAAAAACAACAACGATGGCGAAAATTAGTATACCCATCTAAATTCCTCCTAATCATCAAGAAATTCAACGAGCTAACACGGAAAAACCTAGATGCGACGTGGAAGCACGTACCTCTTGTTTGAAAAATAGTAAAACCCCTAAGCTTCCCGTATCGCTAGCTCTTTCAAACCGTTGCTAATAAGAATGTAGCCACATTGAGCTATCTCAAAGTGGTTTTAAATGAGTCTGAACTGTCTATGGAAATGCTGGACTCCTCAGCATGGGTGACCTTGCTGGGGATGTGAGCACCTTGTTCTAGATTCCAGTTCGATACCCAGGAACGTTTCCCAGTCACGACGAGGAGGTAATCAATGAGGGTGTTAATAATAAAAATCTTAATCACGATAATAGAGTACGAGTACAGCACCATCTTAAAGCACCGATGGGACGAAAATGATCGTTGGTTCTTTCTAAAACATTAGTGTAGCGGTTCGCCATAATGAGACCTAACAACTCGTGACCTTATAAATCGTAATGTGATAACGACATGTATTGAACCAGTTTTGTTACAAAAAACAAAATTCAGACGTTTTTCAGGTACGCGGCTACAAAGGAAGAAGGAGATCTTTTAATAAAGTTAGATAGAAGAACCAGTACTCCACCTCTTCGGATGAGACACATACGGTTGTGAATGGCGAAGTGAAGTTCGCCTCCATATGACGAGCATTCCAAAAAATCTGCATCCCATTTGCTTCGAAAGAGAATTATGGAAATTTTGCCGCAACGACATACGAGAAAAATCCGAAATAATCCATAAAAAAGAGAAATCGAAACGAACGACAAAGTTCTGACTGATATAAGCAATTGTGAGAAAGTGCACGTTTGCCCAATAGATGAACATTTTTGAGACATTTGAAAACGGCTGCGTTCTATTAAGAGGCAAAATTTCAAGAAAAAAAGAAATTTTGACGTGTGATACAGAAAGAAGATCTAGAAGATTTTGGGAAGCAGGAATATTTGAGACGACGATAATCCGTATGAACAAAGACCAACAAGCGAAATACATAGGTAAGCCCGTTTCGAACCCACATTCTAGCACAAACAAGCCACTCGCCTCTTCGGCGTCCGCAACTTTATACCAGCCTTGTCTAGGAAAATAAAAACTCTAATTTTATAATGTTCAACTCTTTATTTATTGCTACAATTTTTTCACAGCAGTGCAATATGTAAAGCACAACCACAATGGTGCTGAGATGTTAGCAAGAGTTGCACCAAAAGGCAGATTCAAGCGCGCGATTACTCTTTCCGGGAGCCGATTTGTGTTCCGCAAGTCATTCCCGTTGGCGGGTGATTGCTGATAGCACCGCTAGCGTAAAAGTCTTAGGATGGGACAGTGGGTAAGACGGGTTCTGGGAAGGGTTCGAAACTTGTCTGCGGTCCAAGTTTTACAAATATTTCGGCATCATTGTGGTTGTACGGATTTTCTCCATCGGTAGGACCACTTTAGCCACTGCAAAATCCTGAAATGTCCAGAGTTCAAAATTTTTCAAAAAAATTCCTCGATGTCAAGTCCTTAAGCATGATCAGAAATGTACGAAAAAAATTTGCATTCAGATTATGCCAATTACACACCCAATCGTCCCTACGTTATTACGAATGGAACCTAATGCATGATACTTCTCAAAGAAGTAGAATAACACCAAACCCTTTATTCTTTATTCATTTATGGAAAAGTCCATATAACAATACTTTAGTAACAGCTGTCCTTATAACCTATAGTGTGGATCTACTGACTTAGTCAATCAAATTGGACGAGTAAAGTCTTCTTTCATAAATCCTCAAATCTCCTACAAATTTGCATTTAAATTCCTAAGCTATAAGAAAATGGTGTCGAATAGCTTTATAGCTTAAATCATTCTGTCAAACGTGTATCCTACTGTGATAGATAGCAGTTCGATACCTAGGAAAAACTGCTTGCGTTTCCACGATGCCGTGAAACCATTAAAGAGAGACCTATGGTCACCATGATACTCATAGAAGCTTTCAAAAGATGTTTTAAAGACAAAGATTAAAAAACCTTTGAAAAAATATGACAAAAAGCCTGAAATACTGGAGGAGCCGACGGAAAATTTCGAATAAGTGGTTTCTCACTGTTAATAATAACACAGTACTATAATGTCTGTGTATGATTTTAAGACTTTTTAACTGTAACTTTCTCATATGCTAAGTAAAAAAACAAGAGACAAAGTTTTTGAGGCTTTAAACAAAATCTATAACTTCATTTGATTTTTTACGTTAAGTAGCTACTGATTTTGACCTGTTGCTGATGAGAACATTGTATTACAGAAATATCACTCATGCGACATCCTTCTCCTTATTCTTGCCTTTTTTCGATAGTAGATAACAACCTTTCTATACTTATATTACCACTGAAACGATTGATATCTGAGGCTGAGAATGGGAAAAAAGACAGAATGGAACAGCGTGAGAAAAACCATACCGGTCAACACTTGGAGTATTTGTCGTTTGAAAGGACAACAACGGAGGAAATGTTATCAAGGATTTTTACCGTACTCATTCTAGAAAGAGTGGGTGCAACGCGCTGGTTCGAGGTACTCTGCCGTACACACACAGTAATTGTTCGATGCTTCATCATGGGCTAACCAATACTCTCACCTCTTAGGGCTCGAAAAATTAGAATCAGACTTTTCCGTCACGAAAGAAGAGCACTGACTTGACATGCCAGTATGCTAACTTAAGTCAGTGTGTGAGCCATTTATGCATTTAATCACTAATGTGATACAACGAATGGAGGCGACACGGAGAAAGTGGGATATCTCGAAAAGAAAACTCGACACAGCAATAAATATTTCCTAAACCTACAATTTCCCAGGCCAAAATATGTATCTTACCTCAAAGTTCTCAGAGAGAAGTTCAGGATGAAAAAAAAAAGCTGCAGAAGAGACGGCAAGAAATCTTAGAGAAAGCAACCTTGATTGGACTCAGGAAAGATTCGAACAAAGCAGAAGTCATTCTCTCTAAGCATACTGATAATTAAAGCTTAAACACGACAACAATAACGATTACCAAAAAAATCGTGTAGCAAAGTGTTTTGCTAACTTAAGAGACCGACTTTCTATAAACCTCGGCATAGATAGTTGATACATTTATTTATATGATTTTATAAACTGATCTTTTTTAGCTGATGCAATGTTGGTATAGGTCTTCGTTGTCGTTGTTGTTGGTGTTGTTGGACGATGGCCGACGTTTCGGCGATTTCGTCTTCCTCAGAGCCTGGACGTATTTTATATTAGAATACTCTGATTATTCGGTGGAAAAAAAGGCTAAAGCATTAATGAAGACCAAACTTTCAAATAGATGGTGGGTTAGGATGCTACGGTCAAATGTAGTTCTACGCCATATTGAACAGAAAGGCTCACCCACTGTGATGTTACGTGTGGGACTGGCCCACGCGTTCTTTTCGTGGGGTCGCAAGCAAGACACACCCTGGGGTTAAAATATCATTTTGAAATAGGGCGCCAGGTCACGCCTGTCTTTAAAGATGAATGCCTCACTATCATACGTGACCTGGCGCCCTATTTCAAAATGATATTTTGACCCCGGAGTGTGTCCTGCTCGCGACCCCACGTAAACAACGCATGGGCCAGTCAGTCCCACACGTAACATCACGGTGAGTGGCCTTTCTGTTCAATACGGCGTCTATTTAAAAGTTTGATCTTCATTAATACTTTAGCCTTTTTTTCCACCGAATAATTAAAGTTTTCTAATATAAAATACGTCCACGCTCCGAGGAAGGCAAAATCACCGAAACGTCAACCATCGACCAACAACACCAGCAACAACGACAACGACCACGAAGACCTATACCAACCTCGCACCAGCTTTGCTAATATTTTTAGGAATTTATATGAAATAAAAAGCAGATAATCAAATCAGATGTCATGCTTTTTCAAAATACTATTCGAATCAAAATACTAGTAGAAATCTTTATAACTCCCTCACAATTTAATCCTCAGGAGTTTCAAAGAGATGTTTTTAGTTGTCCACTTGTTATACGTAACCAAAGTTAGCTACTTAACAGGACTACTCCCTAGGAGAAACAGAAAAAAAGCAATTTATGCAGGCCAGGGAACATAAGCATACTGGAAGAAGCTAATGAAGGGATGATGGAAGGCGTCTAATAAATTGAAGAATGGTTACTGCCTCTTACCCAACGACTAACTTACTCACTTGGATACTTGGACGGCCCATTCTCACTGGTTGTGTGGGCACCAGTATAATCTCCTCGGAGTTTTGCTGGTTTAGCCACTGGGTTCTGCTGGAGTCCCGAGGTCAACTTGACCAAAGTCTGCCACAGGTCGTCATGACCACAAGCAGTCGCAGCCCATGTGGATAAAAGGGAAATTTGCCACCATGTGACTAGTTTGATACCAGGACGGTGGCGGATCTTACTATTGGTTTGCACTTAGCTGGGCTTTCTGTTGGGAACGCCAAACTCCTTCTCAGGTTGGGCAACCCTCCTGTGAGGATGAATCTTCAGCTGTCCACCGTAGCCCAACACCGAGGAACACCTCCCAGCCATAATAAGGCAGTAATTGGAAGAACCTACCGACTAAAGCGAAAAAACCACCCTTGCTGCAAAATATTCAAAAATTTGATGGTGTCGGTACAAAACGTGAAGGCAAATCATACAAGAGTGTACGACTAAGTAGATCCATGTCATGTATAACCAAATTTTCCATGGAACTACAAAAACGAAGGGAAGTGTATTCTTCGAAAAATAACTTTCTTTAACCACCGTAAGAATAACGAGCGTGTTTTTATATGATTGAGCTGGCATGAGGCTAGTGTAAAACATTGCTATTCGGTTAACGTTTCCTCGTTTTCGCTTTTCTTCATAGCTTAATTGGTCCGACAATTAGCCACACCTGGTCGTTATCGCGATGTGGGTGTTCGATGTCTCATTGAGTCGAATCCAGTGGTGAGAGCACCGCTCTAGTAAAGTTTCCACACTCAGAGGTGGCCTTTCAAGACGAATTTTGATCAACTGTCCATCCGACATGATCTGCTTTTTTGTTGGGCACTGCATGTTGAAGCAGCCGGCATTTCATAGCACACAGTGTAAAAGAATTACATATGTTTCAAAACTTCGAAAGGCTTGTGTTAGGACTTCTTTGACTCAGAATAACAGTGCATTCGTAATTCTGGTCAGTTTCTCCTCAGCTTTCCTAACTATGCCTAAACTCGAAAGACTGACTTTCTATGAACCTCGGCATAAATAGTTGATATATTTATTTATGTGATCTTATAAACTGATCTTCTTAAGCTGACGCGAGGTTGGTACAGATCTTCGTTGTCGTTGTCGTAGTCGTTGTTTTCCCTTTAAGATTCCCTTTAAGCTGCCCTTCATATCAAATGAAGTAAGTCACGCCATTAAAAAGTGCTTAAGAAAAAGTGGTCTTGAAAATTATGTAACGATTGTTGACACCCCACCCAATACCCTACGCCGCCAGTTAGTTCGAAACCGTCTCTATGATCGTTTGTGCAGCTCAGAAAACTGTATGATCTGTCCTAACGGGAGAGACGGGGATTGCATGAATTTAGGTATAATATACTTGATCTCATGTAATGCATGCGGCGAGGAATATATCGGGGAAACGGGTAGACCACTTTGTGTCCGCATAAAAGAACATCTAGATGGGAAAGCTAAAATCCGTTTAAACACCCCTCTAGGTACGCATAGGGCACAAAAGCGCAACGGCGATGATTTTGAAGTGAATGTGCGGATCCTAGCGCAGGAATCAAAAACATCAACGCGCAAAACTCTTGAAGCGTTTTGGATAAATTTCAAAAATCCAAAGATGAACCGGAAGGACGAATGCCTCACTATCACGCGTGACCTGGCGCCCTATTTCAAAATGATATTTTGACCCCGGGGCGTGTCTTGCTCGCGACTCCACGTGAACTACGTGTGGGCCAGTCCCGCACGTAACATCACGGTGAGTGGCCTTTCTGTTCAATATGGCGTCTATTTGAAAGTTTGATCTTCATTAATACTTTAACCTTCTTTTCCACCGAATAATAAAAAGTATTCTAACATAAAGTACGTCCAGGCTCTGAGGAAGGCGAAGTCGCCGAAACGTCAGCCATCGATCAATAACATCAAAAACAACGACTACGACAACGACAACGAAGATCTGTACCAACCTCGCGTCAGCTTAAGAAGATCAGTTTATAAGATCACATAAATAAATATGCCTAAACTTTTAGTTAAAAGCGATGCTGTATGAGTAAAATACAAGGGCCACTTAAAAATGGGGAGCTCTTCTCAAGCAAAAGACAACTCATCCACATTACAGTGTACGAAGTGGCGGTCTTGAGAATGCTGGATAAAATGCACTGCGATAAAAGTGGTTGCAAACTTGTCATTGAAATTTTTTGTTTTTGCTATCAGAACAAAGAGAATGTGTTGATAAAGTAGTTCGTTAGCTGCATTTACTACATTCTTAGCATTATTTCGGAAGATCGCTGAAAATAAACCACCAAAACTCTTGTATAAACATGTACTGTATACAACTGATAAAGCATAAAGCGTCCAATGTTGATCGATTTCCTGGGTATGGCTATGCATCTGACTCCATTCGTAGCATCCTAGAAGTAATTGAATGCATTCTTGACCTATACAACGACATCTGGCTTCATGCTGACATGTCGTGTTAATGTTTTTCGTCATCCCAGACAAGTCTGCACCAATTTACACGACTCCGTGGATGAAGGACGGTTTGATCGGCCTGGGGGTAAGATCGAACCAGTGACCACAGATTCATAGAGGACACCCATATGCACTTGGATACTCGTTTTTTACAATGAAAATCCCGATTTCTACTAAGGTCACGCAGTCCGAAATAACCTAAATTAGCGTTGATATGACCCAAGATTTAGACTAAATCTGAAGCAGGAAAAATCTCAAAAACTTTTCGTGTAACCACAACGTCGCTGAGATATTTGCAAAACTCTGGACCACAGGTGTCTATGGTGGGGAACGAAAGCGCTATTGTCCTTTCCGGGGAGTAACGCGTTCACCACCACACCATGCGAGTCCTTTGTTTCGGGTGATTGCTGTGGCAAAGATCGATAGAAATAGCTGAGAGACAGGCGAAACAAAGGACCCGCATGGTGCGGTGGTGAACGCGTTACTACCCGGAAAGGACAATAGCGCGTTCGTTCCCCACCATAGACACCTGTGGTCCAGAGTTTTGCAAATATCTCAGTAGCGTTGTGGTTGTATTTCGCTTAGTACCCTGCCGCGAAATTATAGTAGGCAGAAAATAAAAAGGTATAACTCTTCGTGTAGTTTTTCATTTTTTTTTTTGTAAGAATTCAAATAATGGTGCAGTGTGTAATGCGTGGGCCCCCGGAAAGGGAAACCGTAGTTTGATCTGGCCCGGCTTCCAAGTTTTGGGAATATCTCAGCATCGTTGTGATTGGAATTCAAACAGTTCTATAAAATAAGAAAAGTTTAGACCTGTAGGAGAATTCCTCTCCACAGAATAGTGAATTAATGTGTACTGCAGCATGATCTCATTTCTCTAAACAGACAATGGAAGAAAGCTATGAGTTTTGGTTAAATGCCAGTCGACGTCACGCATCGTTCGTTGACGGAATGACAGAACATCCTTGGCAACTACTGTGCGTGCTTCCTTAATGTGTAATAGTGACAGCCCTTACCTCTATCTCTGCCTGTCTCCTGCTCTTATTATATATATATATATATATATATGTATTATGTGGTGAGCGGATGGCGCAGTGGTAGTGGTCTCGTTCACTGCACGGACAGCCCAACCTTCCCAAAATTTAGTTCGACCCCACTCCAGCCCAACCAAGTCTCTCATTCCTCCGAGTTCGGGAAATTGGTGCTAGATTACTCTGAAACATGCTCACTCCCTCCAATGTACGCAGCACTGCTCACCCTGGACTCGACGGGGAACCGACACGACCAGAATTCGAGGATATTAGTGACGAAAGAAAAATCCTTAACGAGCGCCTGAATTCACACGCGAAAAATGTTCGAAGACCTTCATGAATGATGGATACGAGGAAAAGAATTGAATACAAGAAATGCTGGAATCCGCGCAGAGTGATACATATGATCTCAGGTCATGCAATAATAGTATTAACCGTAACAATAATAATATGTCGTTCTCTCTTTCTGTTTTCTCTCACTAATATCTTCCATTAATTGCCCACGTCATTTGTTCTCATGATCGACTTTCTATTGATCTCGATATTGGCATATAAATGCGTCGTTTTCTTTTCAGCAATCACAAGGTTGTTTTACAGCACACGTTTATTCCCGTACAAAAAAGACACATACAACACAGCAGGAGGTGACTTCTCGGCAGTTTCGCTTTCTTCAGAGCCTGGAAGGGTATAGCGTTATTCAATTATTGCCGAAACGTCATCTCCTACCGTGTTGTATGTGTTTTTTGTACGAAGGCAAACGTATGCTGTACAATAACCTCGCGATTGCCAAAAAAGAAAACGACACATTTGTCATTTGCATCATCTGCAATCCCTGAATGTTCGAGAGGGCACCAACAAATCCTCTATTCGCTCCTCTCATGCGCCTCGTCTACCCAATCGACTGCAAACGTCCGGATAACCAGAATAGCAGAGTTTTTCTATGGCACTTTATATTTTACTAAAGAAACTAGCGAGAGGATAACCAAGGAAAGCTCTTCGAGCTCTCAAGTAGGACTGGACTAACAATTCACGGTTAGTTGGTTAGTCTCCTTCGAGATAGATAACGTGGTAAGTTGTTGAAGGTTTCCCTAAAGCGTACTTGCCAGTTACTTGATGGTTAACCTCTGAACAAATCGACAAGTAGTGCGTTCAATCCGCAGAGGCACATTTACGGATTCATGCATGAATTTGCCTGGAAGAGAAGCCAATCCAACTTAATAAAAACAAGCCATTGCAAGCTTGGACGAGTTTTCTTAACTTGGTAAGACTTTCGTACAACTTTATAAAATATTGACACTATCAACAAAGAACTGATTGAACGCACTCGGATGCAATTACGATCTTCAGCTTGCTAGTTCTACAGCTTATAAAGGGCTAAAAAGCATAAAGACTTCAACGTTAGTCCATTCCTTAGGGATGCTCCATGCCTTCGACTCTATTCGTAACGTCGTAATGATGACTAAATGATTTGCAAGATACAGGTCAATGTACCAAGTCAGTGTTTTCTGGCCTCACAGATAAGTTTGGTACCAATCTGCCGACACTGAGAAATTAGAGGTTTGGCATGATGCGTGATTGAACCAAGGGTTATATGTGTACCTCAGGACACCCTAGCGCTCTGAATCCGCTCACCAACACCTACTGCACGAAAATACTATAAGCACAAAAGATTAAATTTGCTTAGTTACATATCACACTTAAGATGATAAATCTTTCTTCCTATTACTAGATTATTTGGTACAGTAAGAAATCCGTTGTGAATAATATAGAAAACGTTATGGCAATTATCGCACACCCTCACAGCACATTAGTTGGAAGTCCTTGCCAATCCACTCTAGATGGATCGCTGGTTCGATCCTCTGATCTAGGTTCACCAAGCTTTTTATCTCTCCGTGATCGGAAAGATGCTGGCAGACATTTACGATAGGATAGCACTACTGACGAGATAAATCGGTAGACCACCGCGGCCATAGGCCAGGTTTGCATTCAATCACCACTTCGACGCTTGATGAAGTCAAATGAATGGCCTACCTCTAGAGATTTATCAACGCTAGAAGCTTTATCCTCTACCTTTTTTGCGCAAATTATTACATTTACTAAGTAATTTAATATTTCAGCTATTCGTCTTGGACGCAATGCAGTTTTTTTTTACTAAACTTCATTGCGTTCACGAATCCTTAAATGAATCCATCTGAGAACAGAAGTGTTCAAAAAGGTAAGGCGTGTTTATCTTAACGACACCACCACTCAAATATTGGAATCAAAAGGATAAAAGATAAACCTTTCTGTGTTGACCCAAGGGATGCGCCATACATTCGACTTCATTAAGCATCTTTGGAAATGATTGAATGTATATCTTGCCTTTACAATGACTCGAAGTGGCCTACCGATGTATTGAGCTAGTGCCGCGATCCTCCTAGGCAAGTTTGGTACCAATTTTCCAAGCCCGGAGGGGTGGAAAGTTTGGTGAGGCCGGAGCGCAGAGATCGATCCTATGTGTATTGCAGGGCGCCTCCGTTTACTGCGCTACTACACGCGTTCCTAACATTAGAGTTATATGTTTGAAATAGCAAAACTCGAAACCAGAAATAATTAATGGAAACGATAAATTTCTTTTAACGTTCAAAAGGCAATAATCTATAATGCAAAAAAACTGTGTCGTATTTAACTTTCAGAGACAAATTTTACGCTGTCTGGGCCAGAACATCGAGTTTCCCTCAACACAGGTAGTAAATCTTTGGCGAAAATGAAAGAAAAACTTCCAGACTAGTCAGAAACTACTTTTCCCACCAACGAATTTTGTAGTGAATAATCAGTGCCAGAAAATCAATAGATCGACTGACTCTTGTAATAGTGGATGCTTAGTTCTAAGCTTAAACATACGCTTAACACATCAGTAACAGTATCCTTCAGCGACTTGAGTGAAAAAATTTTTACCATTTAAAAGGAAAGACGACTGCGCTGCTGAAATTTCTGGCGGACTATGAAAATAGCTCTATATAGGAGAGTACGAAAGCCAATTCTGAAAAGCAGCTTCTGAACGACATATTTTCCAGATCAATGTCCCAGCCGAAATAATCGCTATGGGGGACGGCAAATCGCTTCCGGCAATTCTGTTTCGCCTAGAATCTTGTCCTTTGAGAACTACACACATAGAACTTGTATTACTATAGAAATTTCTTTTACAAGACTACTAGCAAATAAGAATCAGAGTAGTTAACGAGATACTCGAGGAAAATTATCGAACGGCAACCCACCAAAGAGCAATTTGCTGAGGCGAAAAAGACTACTTTTATGACGCACACAGTAGAGTCATATGAGTAGAGAAATTGTTGGAAATTCATTGACGATAGGCAAAACTTCGAAAATTTTTGAATCAAAAATGTTGATTTTTGAAAATTTTTCTCCGCATAGCAAAAGAAGGGTGATAAGGACTAAATTAACAATGATATCAATTCCAAGGATGCCGAGATATGAGCAAAACACGAAACTTCGATAGGGCTTCGAACCAGCGATTACCCTTACCGAGGGTTCAAGTGCTTCCCACCACATCATCCAAAGTCATTACTTTGCCTTTCTTTAAGGCAATTTTTAAATTTTAGCTATGCTATCAGCAATCACTTGCTAACTAGAGTGATTAAATAAAAATATGACTGTGAAAAACGTAGAATAAAGGCACCGTTGGGTGTAGTAGATAGCACGTGAGCCATCGGTAAGAGTATTCGTATGCTCAAAACCTTCCTAATGTTCCGGGTTTTGCTCATATCTCAGCGTTCCTATGGCTGTAATTCACGTAGTACCGTGGCATGAAAAAAGAATAGGCAGTAAACAAAAGTTAAGACGTAATGATATCAATTAGACTTTTACATTTGTCTCTTTCTCAAGAAAGAATCATTTCAATTTAGAGTTTAAAAACTCTTCTAGAAAGCATGTGGACAAAATGGGACTTCCAAGATAATGAAATAAAACTAAAATTATAAACTAGTGAAACTAAACTACGAGTGAAAAAAGGCTAGTCTGAATTGGCTAGACGACTACGGAGAGCAAATTTTCTTACCACAACAACTTACCACTACCGTCGTCGCAAAATCTACTACGTGCTTTTCTCGTTAGTTTAATTCTATACGACTGCAATAAAGGCAGTGAAGAACTGAAAAGGACATGGCAAATACAACACAGTAACGTTTGAGACAAATGAAAATTAACTAGTGCTTTCTGACAAAAACTAGTAAAGTTTTCACTTTCAAGTGCTGAGGAGATTTAAAAAACTACAGAAGGAAAAAAACTCCGAACGAAAAATTTCATCTGCAAGCCAAATATCGAGTTCTTTTAGTGACTGAAAAGAATTTATAGTAGATAGGAACAAGGTGTGCATGAATCTTCTATTTCTGATGATATGGAGACTGAAATTTAATATATAAACAGACAAAATAATCAATAAAATCAAATAGATCGGCACATTATTTTTATGAGCTTTCGCAACAATGAAAAGGTTGTACTCTGAAATTTCTTCTTTCTTTTGTGGTTATGGAACATTCCTCATGTTTAGTTTCCCACACCACCATGGCAACGAGGAAGAGAGATGTCCTAGCTGTATTAATATGCTATTCAGCACGAAGTCCTTACCAGAGATAAAAGCACCAGAACCAGAAGCGAGTTTAATATTCTATTCCGGAAGTCATCAGGGTGGACCCTTAGCTAAAAATAGACACTGTTCTTCAAAAAAGCTAAGCCTCCAAGTGGCAGCCTACCTTGCAAACCACAATAAGTCGAATTTTCTATTCTGACGAAGTGGTAACGACCTAGTAACAATATGTCGGAATTCCGAAGAAAAAACTTTCTCAGCCAGCAAAATAGCAATCAAAAATATTGTTTTTATAGTGCACACCATTCTTTGTGAATTCAATTCATCACTTTCCGTAATTTAATCCCAAGTGACGAAAAATTCTACCTTTCTGAAACCAAAGAGTCGTTTTAAAAAACCGCTTGAAGATCTTTTTTCAACGTAAGTTCGAGTTTCAAGTTCCTCACTTGGTTGACAACGTTCATGCAAAAAAAATGAAGTGGATTGATGGAAAGAAGCACAGTGAGTGTATTGGAAACATTGTATCACCTACCAAAAAACTGTTTGCTGTTGGAAATGTGTTCGCTCGTTGCCCTTACAATAGGACTGGTTGGCCCTTTCAATTTATCAATGCTAGAGTCGCTGACATCACAGCTCTTGAAGCAAATATCCTGACGATACTTCCCTTTTGTAGAGATCTTTTTGGGATCTCAAGCAGTTGCAGGGGATGACTTCGTTTGGTACTCACTAACGAAATCATTAAAACCCTTTTCTGATGAAAATATTTGCTCGGAAAGATTATCCTCTTGTCATTTATGCTCAACATCGTTGGTTTGCACAAAGAATTTTTTTATCGGTTTAATACGGTATACGGTATGAACACAACGACATAAAACATTGGATAGTCAATGCGGGGATTATTTCTTGAACAATCTAATAATAGATTATTCGAAAAACATTTCCGATTTTTTTTTCAAACCCCCAACTCGATTCGATTTCGTAGTATATTTTCTTGTCCATTTTTAGAGTTGTGCCCGGATATGTTGTTGGAATAGAAGCAAAGAAGAAAGTAAACTCATTCCAATATGTATACTTTCTTGATAAGCTTGCACGAGGTTGATAAATATATTTACTTTCGGCTAACGTTTCGACGTCTTCGTCTTCCTCAGAGCCGGTGATCCGAGTCCGATGGTCCATGCTTGTTGTTCGTCTCAACGTTGCAGCATCGCCTTCGTGTCGAGCCAGGTCTTCCCCAGTGATCCATCTTCTCGAATGAGGCATCCTCACTCAGTGATGCCCTTTTATACACGATGCTGATGGTCGATATAATAATAACGTTCGGTGATAACAACTTGTTTTTCTTCCGGACATACATCATGGCACACGTCGTGCAGAAGTCGGTGTTGTTATCAGCTAGCACAAAGCGTAGTAATATTTCGAAACCGTCTTTCTTTGAACCTCGGAATCACTAATCAATATGCATTCTTTCTTTGATGAGCTTCAATTGTATAAGTGGCAGGAGAGATTTTTGCTATGGACGTTTGTATGAACCTTCGTCTTTATCACAAAACTACCAACTATTTCCTGATGACATGGTGATGTGTAATGAAAAAAATGGTTCTGCAAGAAAAATGGCAGATCTACGATCCCCAAATTTCACTTTGAAGATTTTGATAAGTTTGATGACAATGGATAAGTGATGGATGGCGTTGATCAATCCTTCAAGGAAGCCTCCCGCATTTGATGTCTTTGGTTGCACGGTTGAGGTGATTGAATTCTTATCATGTCTGTGAAATCACTTGCGGTAGCCTAGTGATGTAACCACAACCACAATAGTGCTGAGATATGAGCACTACCCGGATTATCAGATTGGTTTCAAAGTCGCGAATGCCCTTACCCAAGTTCACCTCCTATCCGCTACACTAGGCGAGGCTCCTGCTTTTCCTTTCTCTCAAGCAGTTTCTTACTCAATCGGTGTATCGGCAATCACATCAATGATTTTATTTCATATCGCACGCTGCCATGAAAAAAATAGGTGCTAAATAAAATGTTAATATGTCAAACCAGTAACTCAAGAGACAAACTTTCTATAAACCTCAGCATAGATAGTTGATATATTTTTTATATAATCTTATAAACTGATCTTTAGCTGATGCGAGGTTGGTATAGGTGGGCCTTCGTTGTCGTTGTCGTTGGTGTTGTTGGCCGATGGCTGACGTTTCGGCGATTTCGCCTTCCTCAGAGTCTGGACGTATTTTATATTAGAATACTTTAATTATTCGGTGGAAAAAAGACTAAAGTATTAATGAATCGAACTTTTAAATAGATGGTGGGCAAGGACGCTACGGCCAATTGTAGCTTTACGCCATATTGAACAGAAAAGCCACTCACCGTGATGTTACGAGTGGGACTGGCCCACGCATTGTTCACAGAGGGTCGCAGTTTAGAGCCTTCAGTTATTTCTCGAGAAAACGAACATCCAATTTGCCCTGTCCTTTACTTGCTCATTAAAACACATTAGCTTACTTCAACTGATGATAGTACATCAACGAACCCATCATCATTTCAAGTTAGGCCTATCATCAGTTGTATACACGGGCCAACGGATAGAATAACGTGGTTCCTAAGCCTTATCCTGACCCAGTTGCTAAAACTTATTCCAACCCATCTTCCTAACATCAAAATATTTCTACACCACCTAACGCGTGCGCAACCAAACTCCACGCATGTAATGGAGTCATTCGATGTTACTTCAGTTTATCCCAACGTGTTGAATAGCTCCGCAATGTAAGCCATTTTCGAGTTGCTCGTACAGCACGAGAAGAAAACAAAAATGTACGGCTTGTCGACTGCGCAACCAATGACTCCCTCAAAACAGTCTCTTAGTTGGTCAATCTTTAGGTGGTCTGGAAAATATTTTGTACAAATTAGAGGGTTGGCCATGGGACAGCGTTTAGCACCAAGCCTTGCCATCACTTTCATGTCTAAAGTGGAAGCTCCAGTTCTCGATCACCGACCCTTCCCCTACTGTCGATACATAGACGACTGCTTCATCGTCTGTTCCACACAAAACAGATGAATGAGTGCTTTGAATTGCTAAACCGACAATCAGAGTATATAAAATTTGCACGTAAAAACCAGCCCAGAATTGGCTTCCATTCTTAAACATCCAAACAAAGCTTTCAGTAAGTGGCTATATAACAAAATGGTATCGTAAGCCAAGTAGTAAAAACATTCTAGCTCACTGCCTCTCCTCTCATCCTTCACACACGAAAAAAGTACTTATCAAAAACACGAAAAATGTGTGCACAGGAGAAGAAGAAAGGAAGGAATCACAAAACCTGACACGAAAAATAGCCATTTCCAATGGCTACGAAGTAGAAGCCACGCGGGTTAGACAAAAACGTAGGGTAGTCCCCCAAAATAATGTTTCAGACGTAAGTAAGATACCTTTTAAGCTATCCTTCATATCAAATGAAGTAAATCGCGCCATTAAGAGCTGATTAAGGAAAAGTGGTCTTGAAAATTATGTAACGATTACTGACATCTCACCCAACACCTTACGCCGTCAGTTAGTGCGAAACCGTCTCTATGATCGTTTGTGCAGCACAGAAAACTGTATGATCTGTCCTACCGGGAGAGACGGGGATTGCATGAGTGGTATAATATACTTGATCTAATGTAACGCATGCGGTGAGGAATATATGGGGGAAAGTGGTCGACCACTTTGTGTCCGCACAAAAGAACATCTAGATGGGAAAGTTAAAAATCGTCAAAACATTCCCCTAAGTACGCCTAGGGCACAAAAGCACAACGGCGATGATTTTGAAGTGACTGTGCGGATCTTAGCGCAGGAATCGAAAACATCAACACGCAAGACTCTTGAGGCGTTTTAGATAAATTTCAAAAATCCAAAGATGAACCGGAAAGACGAATGCCTCACTATCACACGTGACCTGGCGCCCTGTTTCAAAATTATATTTTGACCTCGGGGTGTGTCTTGCTCGCGACCCCACGTAAACAACGCGTGGGCCAGTCCCACTCGTAACATCATGGTGAGTAGCCTTTCTGTTCAATATGGCCTAGAACTACATTTGACCGTAGCATCCTAACCCACTATGTACTTGAAAGTTTAATATTTAATAATGTTTTAGCCTTATTTCCATCGAATAATTAAAGTATTCTAATATAAAATACGTCCAGGCTCTGAGGAAGGCGAAGTCGTCGAGACATCAGCCATCGACCAACAGTACCAACAACAACGACAACGACAGCGAAGACCTATACCAACCGCGCACCAACTAAAGAAGATCAGTTTATAAGATCATATAAATAAATATGTCAAACCAGAGTTTTCACCTTTCCAGTAAAGACTGCTATCAATTTGCCTACCCAAAAGGCGTGGAAGGCTCTGTGAGTCTAGGCCACGAGACTTGGCCAGTGATCGACCTAGTGTGCACGGCATGAAACTAACCACTGCGATGCACGCTCGAGTGTCCGATAGGTAAACGAAATCATCCATCATTTTCTGAAATCCTCGTGCAAAAACTACGACATGGAATTACTGTTACGAAATTGATAGAATGAACTAGAAAACCTCCGGACCGCAGGTGTATGCGGTGGGGAACGAACCCGCGCTGTTGTCCTTACCGGGGTGCAGCGCACTTCACCACCACACCATTCGGGTCCTTCGTTTTGCCTGTCTCTCAGTTATGTCAGGAACCCAGTTAAGCCGAGGCCGCAGTTATAATCACAATTTAACGTGTTATTTACTGCCTTATTCTTTTTAACGGCAGAGTATACATTGCTGATGGCAAAAGATCGATAGAACTAGCTGAGAGACAGGCAAAACGAAGGATCCGGATGGTGTGGTGGTGAAGTGCGCTGCTCCCCGGTAAGGACAATAGCGCGCTCGTTACACCTGCGGTCCCGAGTTTTGTAAATATCTCAGCATTACGTCGAGTTATATTTCGCAACATACCCTGCCATTAAAAAAGAAAAAGGCAGTAAATAAAAGGGTTAAGATTGTGATTATAAAAAATTTAGTCTTATTCTTTTACTTTTTTAATTATTAATTAATTTAATCTTTATTTTTAATTTTAATTCTTACAAAGAAAAGTAAGTTTTACTAGAACTCTACCCTTAAGTGGAAAAAGAAGCTGAGAGAAAAGCATAACAAGGGCCTCAATGGTGTAGTGTGTAACACGCAAGCATCCTGAAAGGGTAATGGTGGTTCGACCTGGCCTGAGATCCAAGTTTTGCGAATATATCACCATCATTGTGGTTGTATTTCATTTCATACACCAGCTTAAAAAACTCTAGTTGCCAAGAAACAAAAGATTGATATTCTAATAGATTTTGCTTAGATAGTAGCGGTTCCTATAACCTAAAATAAGAAATCTTTCAATTTTAAGAAGGTTGCATTTGCTGATCAGAGTAGAGATTGAAGCCAGCGAGCAGTACTATACAAATCTTACATGGTGGTTGGTTAAGAACCACTCAGCTCACCCATCCCCTTGCTATAGTGAAATCGGTACCATATTTATCTGAGAAGAGCTTCCTTCGATCTCTAAATGGCGGTGTCAGCGCGTGATAAAAATCTGACGCTTTAGCACAACTACTCCATGATTTCGAAAAGAATCAACTTGCTGAATCGTGTTTATCGCCTTTCCTGGAGAGAATGAAGTCCAAAAATCGCAGTCGAACTCACAAACAAATTCTTCAGCCTCCGCGTTTTAAGGAAAAAACTACGAATGGATTGTAAGTGCTAGGATTCGGACAATATGTGATGTTGGGTTATTCAAATAAATAAACAAATAGGGTTTCTGTTGAAGGATTGTCATCACTAACATTTTTCTTTAAAAAGTTTATAACCAAAAATAAATCTCTAATGAGACAGCAGGGTTTGAAAAATGTCAGCCCTAAAACAAATAATATGAGCTCGATAAATCGCTTTATGCTGAGTCCGAAAGGAAAACCGGCCGTAACGACGTCAGCAAATTAGCATAAGACACCTAAAGTCGCACAAAACCCTGTGGCGACTGAGTCGCCAACCGAATTCGTCATGAACGGAAACCTCACAGATGAGAAAATTGTGCACAGAAAATTAGATTAAGTAGAAAAAAGGCTGTAGCTGCAGAAAAAATTGAAAATGGAGAATAGAAAAGAATGAAGTACGAATTCTTGAAGGGAAAGTGGCGACAGGAATAGTAGCGCAATGATGTAGCAGAGAATGTAAACACGTACATACGAAGGACGTGAATAAAATGAGAAAGAAACTCCCTGGAAACCGTGTAAAGGAGGTAGGAACATTCTAGGAAACAGTATGAAACCTGAAAAAATAACAAAACGGCAAAGAATTGCAACGTGGAAAAGACGAACTAATAGTAAAGAGGAGAATATAATAAAAAGAATGGAAAGATAGCACAGATTAAACTTTAAAAAAAAGAACAAAGAACGTCAAAAAGTTTCATAGATAGGATGAAATGATGAACAAAGAAGTAGACGGAGCTGATCGTTATGAAGGAAAGATATAATACAAGATGAATGGAATGCGAAAAAGAAAGCACTTAGTGAAATACAACAGTAATGATGCTGAGATATGTATTCTTTCTTGATAAGCTTGCACGAGGTTGATAAATATATTTATTTTCGAGATGAGATGCTGAGATATTTGCAAAATCTCCGGACAACCGGTGTCTGCGGTGAGGACCGAACACGCTGTCACCGTTTCCGAGGGCTAACGCGTTTACAACCACACCATGCGCGTCTTTTGTTTCTCCTGTCTCTCAGCCATGTTATTGACAAATACGTGCTATCGACAAATAATCCCGTTAACAGGTGTCAGCTGATAGCACCTATTTGTCAATAACACGGCAGAGAGGCAGGCGAAACGCACGACGCGCATGGTGTGTTGGTGAACGCGCTAGCCCCCGAAAGAGTGACATGGTGTTTGGTCCCCACCACAGACACCAGCGGGCCAGGGTTTTGCAAATATCTCAGCATCATTACGGTTATATTTCATACAAAACCCTGCCGTTAATAAAAGAGTGGGCAGTAAATAATAAAAAATGAACGCAAAGTACCTAGTGATATAATGGGAATAAAAGAAGATTCAGTGCAAAAAGTGGAAGCAATGAGAATTAACAGCTATAGTAGAGAGAGAGAGAGAGAGAGAGAGAAGGAGAAGGAGGTGGAGAGGAAAGGAGGGAGAATTACCGCTGATAAACAACAAAGGAATGGAGGTAAAACGGAAGAAAGGAAAGAGACGAGGAAGTAAGAGAATGAATGAGAAAGAGAGAAGAGGAAGCTAGAAAATGAGAGAAAGATGAAGATGAGGGACAAAGGAATAGCCCAATGGATTGGCAGGGCGTTGCTCCGCTGCCGCTGCTGCGAGGCGCTGAGAGATCTCAAGCTTGTCAGATATCAGAAGCGCTTCGAACTATCCAATTAGTCTCTTCATTGATGTGGTTTTTTTTTAATCCAAGGTAAAGAGCAAAAAGAAGTGCATCATTAAGAAAATGTAAGTATTTCTTCGGATTTTTAATCAATACTATAACTAGTTTAGTCGAGATGGTAAAAGTCTTTTTAAAATAATCACTAAATAAGTGAAGAATATGCAACTTATTATGAAATATGCATTCGAAGTCGGATGGAACACCGACTTCCAACTCAAAAATCTCTCAAACTCGCTCTAAAAGTCTACGAAGTTTCATCAAATTTGCAAAAGAATAATCAAATCCGTTCTAAAACATAAATTTTCTTCCCACTATGTGATGTGACATGATGGATTGTGAACAGAATCCCAAAATAACATAAAATTTTGGTTGTGTTTTAAATGTTTTAGTGAAATGGGAGAATTTTGCTAAGCCGAATAAATGGAACAAAATAGAACTGCACAATACCTACGAAGAGTTTAAGATCCTATGAAAATGATAAAGGTAAGCTGAATTTTTCATTACAACAGGTTAAAATATTGTTGAAGCCTTTCCGTTGAGATTGCGACGTTTTCATCCCTAGTTGGCTGCAATTAAATAATGGGCTTAACGCTCTGCTACAACTAAAAGTCTGAGAACACTACGATATCGTCGATTTTCCGTAGTCACCTGATGGACTATACGTTGGTCACACCTTGGACCACATCCATCCATAGTTGATGACGAAATCTGCGAAACACTATCCTCGCAAAATCGAACGTCACAGCTCGTAAATTTCGACGATGGTTGGGACAATGGCATCGTCAAAGCATCTACAACCATTTGAGAACAAGTGACGTCAAAACAACTATTCAACATGAATTTATGATCAATTTCGCGATCCCGACACAAGTGGTCATAATAGCACCTGTGAATCATTATTCTTTCGTCTGATACAAAAAGAACATTTAAAAGCGATTGTTATTAGGTATAAAAGGTAGCTTCTCTAGGATGACCATACTCGCAAAAGTCAGTGCGTTTTCTCTGAGGAAAACTTCGGCCACGTGAAGCGAAATTTTATTTCACCGAGGAGATAATTCTTTGAAGTTGATTGAATTTGTACTTCCGAAGTCGTCCGATTTGGTTCGAAAATGTTGTCTCAAACAAGACAAAAAATTCGCGTTTCTTTATACTTCTTATTCAAAGACTGTAAAAATGACTAATTTGACAATTTCTGGGCTTAGTAGGAAAGTAGCCTGTCCTTGGCATAATCAACAGGCTTAAGTCTAAACAGAGCTTATCGGTTGAGGGTTGTCAAAAATCTATAAAAAAATAAAATCTACACGTCAAGGCTCTCCACGAAAGAGCACAATTTTCACTCCAAATAAGTAACAGTTCTTAATAACTCGAAAGACCGACTTTCTATAAACCTCGGCACAGATAGTTGATATATTTATTTATGTGATCTCATAAACTGATCTTCTTAAGCTGACGTGAGGTTGGTACAGAAAATGATATTTTGACTCCGGGGCGTGTCTTGCTCGAAACTCCACGTGAACTACGTGTGGGCCAGTTCCGCACGTAAGATCACGGCTCTGAGGAAGGCGAAGTCGCCGAAACGTCAGCCATCGATCAATAACATCAAAAATAACGACAACGACAACGAAGATCTGTACCAACCTCGCATCAGCTGAAGAAGATCAGTTTATAAGATCACATAAATAATTAATAAGTAACAGTTGGTTCCTTCTCACGATCATCGTCTAGACAAAAGCACCGGAGAGCACATACATTAAAAGGGTAATAGATACTTGGATAGCTTGTCTTGACGTCCCGTGCGAGTCATCGAAACACTTCTTGCAGTTCGGATTATAACCCTCAACTACCGAGCTGGTCGAATTCGTATTTGATTACGGTTTTAACTTGTAGCTTGACGATCTGTAGCCTCCTCTGCTCCCTAGTACTGTAAAGTAGCAGTTATAGACAACTTCCCTCTTAAAAAGTTTTCTATCTACCTAAACAATAGTATTTGATGTTCATACCATGGCCATCTCGCACTCACACACCAGATACCGCAATGTAACCTTTATAATCAACTCGGTCAATTACGTTCAGTGTTTCAGGCACAATAGCGGTTCAAGTTTGACTTTAGTCGCACAGCAACGATGGCTTACCCGGAGAAGGCGTAGCTGTAGAACAGTTTACTACTTCCTTGTAAAGTAACGAAGCCAATGACGTTTGATGTTTCAGGCAGTTAAGTACAGTCTATTGCATTCCAGGATCAACAATCCAGATCGGCCGCGGTTGCATACGGACGCGGTTCCCGCAGCCAGTATAAGCCAGGTACCTTCGACGGCGGAGACATGTTATCATTCCCCGCACCCCGATCGGTAGAGCGATAATCCGCTGCTCACAATATCATTCCCAGTCATCTTCAATCACCTCAACTCATTCTCAGTCATTCTCATTCATTCTCATTCATGCACAGTAATCCGCAGATTACTGTATCTCGTTTCTTAGCTGGTCTATGGTGCGCTATCAGTAGTGGCGGGTGTTTCCAAATGCGTTCTGTTTGCAGCGCCATCGGTGGCATGTACCATTCCTCCCACAATGTAAACCATGCGTACAAGGCCACTGAGCGGCCAACTTATGCTATGTATTTGTTAAGCCGCTATAGGCTTGTCACTTGCAATCATTATCATTCTAGCCTTGACTCTTAGGCATTGGTGGCACCCATCGATGCTCAAACTTCACGTTGCAGACAGCGTTATCCACTACCAGCCGCCTTACTGTGTTCCGTATATGACTCATCATTCGTTGCCCATAGCATTGTCAGTGTTCGTGCAACTTACTGTCCTCATCGATCATGCTAAGGTGCACCTCACCGCTATAATGTTGATCCTTAGCTCAGCCGAAAACACTGCTCGTCAGTATCTCTCTCCGCCCCAGCATACTGTCTCTCTCTCCGCCCCCAGCATACTGTCGCCCTCTCCGCCCCCAGCATACTGTCTCCCTCATCCGCCGCACCTGCCGCCGATAGTGCAATCGCGGCATCGCTCACGGCTAACCAACGGTTAATTGTAATCGGGTGGAAATCCATTTCCCTGTGAATAAGATTCTTCCAGCACAACCATTTCTTTGGAGCCCCGAAACAAAAATGTAATTCACACATTTTAAGCTCCAAAACTCCCGCTCGGGGCTCATGAAGCTTCCTATCTATCCGAGTTCAGGAAATTGGAACTATAATCGCTTGGAATCAGGTGGTTCCCAACAATCCACAAAAATGGCGCTTGCCTGTGATGATCTGAGATAGGCCTAACGCGGCTGTTCCAGGATTAGAGGGAAAATGGGCTCGACCAGTGTTTGATGAGCATTCATGAAGAGCAGAAAAACTCCTCTAACATCAACAGATCCACCAAATCTGATGAACTCCGTGGCCTATGGGTGCTATAAAATGAAATCGAATGCAGGAAACACTGGGATTCGTGCAATCCTTGATATCAGGTGATGTGAGAATGGTTTAAAACGCAAAATAAAGAGTGATTCATTCATATATGAATTGCTAAACTAACGCTCATATGGTGGAAAAACCTGTTTCCTGATGTGAGACGATATCCACATTCAACACAAAATTTAACAAAACCACTGCATGCTACAATACTTGGAAGACACCAATTAGTACTTATATAATAGGATAACTAATCGCCAATTAATAAATGACAATAATAAGATGAAACGTTTATACGGGTTCGCATTAAAGAGTGATCCCGGGCCAGTTAGTTGCGTGAGTATACATGAAGCATCGCGGCATATAAAAGATGAAGTTAAACGGGGTCAAAATCGATCTCATTCATGCAACGCGGCGCAGGTGAACCCAAAGAATGAGCTCGCAGTCTTTGCTATGTGAAGATGACATTTTCCGCATATAGACATAGTTTTATTCATAATTATGTGTTCGATGCGAGGATGGGTATGTTTATATGCATACGGGCTGCATCCCACTTCGGCCGAAAGCAGAAGTTAATGACTTCCAAAGGTTCATCACGCACGGCATCGATGAAAATTTTACACTGGGACGTACGTGCTGGAATAAAATAAACACGGGAAAGGCTATTATAACTCTTCAAAACAATCTACACCACCCATAGTAATTCATTATTCCAGAAAGCCTTCAGTCAACATATAAACTAGGAGCACTCCATTAGAATGTATCTTTTGAATCACCTACCCAGGAATTCATGTCTGCATGAATTAGGCGACCGTCAGCAAACTCTATTTGTTTTGTCGCGTATCAGAGTTCGCTAGAACTTCCTTTTACAGGAGAGGCGCGAAAAGGAGTATTCTCTGAGGACATAGGATCTCCCTAAAAATCTAATTATGGGCCGCCGCTGATCGTTATAATGGGCCATGTGCATCACCTAGCTCGTAAAATCTTAGCGTTTGCTAACAATTCATCTACATCACCAGCGTGGATACGAATTTAGAATTCCTTTTTGCACTTACGTGACGATATTTGTTTCTAACATCACAAGCTCAAAAAGCACGCTATAGAAAGATAAGCGATCTTTCGTCATGCTTACGTGGCGTCACAAGGGTTTGGCATTCATCAATAGCGCTACGTACTCGATTTCGTCAAGCACAACTAGAGATGACTAAATTCATATCTAGTCTAAATAATGAACTTGCAATGACACGTCGATGTATCAAGTCAGTACTGCTATCCTCCCAGACAAATACAGTACCAACTTGTCGACTCCGCAGAAATGAAGGGATTGGTGAGCACGAGTTGTGGTATCGACCGCGTGTGTATTGAAGGGTAACTCTCCGCTACAAACGTTGTGATACGATGAGTAAGTGTTGAAGAATAGAGAACAAATAGTGAGCATACATCAAGTACTCCTATAACCTCTTCACTACATTTTCGATGCTCTTGCAATCAACTCACGTTTTCCTGCTCATGCCAGAAACCAAACTATGAGTCACATTATCTTCTCTTGAGTTATTAGAAATAATTCCGCTTCTTCTAAACGTCATTTCCATGAAGTTTAATTAAAGGATACTTTTAGAAGCGCCGTTGAAATCGGCCAGCATTCGTCCCAACCAAGTAAAGCTAAGTGTTCTAAAAACTGGACAATCACCAATACAAAGGCAATCTAGTTCTCGACCATCAATTTTAAATATGTATTCTTTCTTTGAGGTTCTTTGAGGTTTCATGAGGTTGATAATGATATTTATTTTCGGCTAACGTTTCGACGTCTTCGTCTTCCTCAGAGCCGATGATCCGAGTAAATGGTCCATTCTTGTTATTCGTCTCGACGTGGCAGCTTCGCCTTCGTGTCGAGTTAGGTCTTCCTCAGTGAGCGATCTTCTCGAATGAAGCATTCTCACTCAGTGATGCCATTTTATACACGATGCTGATGGTCGATATAATAATAACGTTCGGTGATAACAACTTGTTTTTCTTCCGGACATACATCATTGCGCACATCGTGCAGAAGTCGGTGTTGTTATCAGCTAGCAAAGCTGTAGTAATATTTCGAAACCGACTTTCCTTGAACCTCGGTATCACTAATCAATATGTATTCTTTCTTTGATGAGCTCACACGAGGTTGATAATGATATTTATGCGAACGTATAAAAGAACACCTAGTCGGCAAACGTAAGCCAAGTACTCTACTAGGTGCGCATAGCATGCAGAAACATAATGGAGAAGATTTTGAAGTAAGGGTTACGATCCTCGCGCAAGAATGGAGAACACAAGCGCGCAAAACTCTAGAGGCATTCTGGATTAATTCCAAGAATCCAAAAATGAACAGCAGGGAAGAATGCCTCGTTATCACGCATGATATTAGACAGTGTATAAGCCTCTTATTCTGACGGAAGGGGCACATTACGCTTCCATGTGAATTCTGTGCGGTCGGTCTTCACGCGACTTACTCAGTGGAAGACTCATAGAAAGCGGTGAGTGTGCAGGGCTATGCTAAATGTGCTTGAAATCTTGGTTTAGCGTTTTCTCTGTTTGGTTAGTTATGGAGGTGTTTGGCTAAATGGATTGCTGTCAAGTTGACCCTTCCAGGCTCTGAGGAAGGCGAAATCCGCCGAAACGTCAGCTTGTGCGTAAATAAAGGAATAAAATAGCACCTCGTGTTTGCTGAACAGAAGTAAAAAGATATATTGATATTTATTTTCGGCTAACATTTCGACGTCTTCGTCTTCCTCAGAGCCGACGATCCGAGTCGATGGTCCATGCTTCAAATTGGGCGTCATGAATTTTCACTTCAAAATAATCCAATTCCGCTTCTCATGCGACGTTCTCGAGAGTAACCGTAAGTATTTTCCTCGTCGTTGCCCTTTCTTTACTCCGAGGACAATGTTATTCCAGAATACAGATATTCTGGTTCCATAGTTTCCAAAGAATTTTTACTTCCTCAACAAAGCTGCCATGGATGCATTATCATCTATGACCGCCGAAGTGAGTATCCACGACCTTTTCTAAGTGAACGAAAGTGACACGGAATGAAGTTACAGTAATTGTTCTCTACTCCATTAACTATACTCTCTTTTTAGCATACTATTATAAATTCCTCATATTAGTTAGATATATGCGGTTTTTAAGTAAGAGGGGGGATGCATACAGCGCAGTGGTTAGAAGTGCCCTTAATACACGTGGGTTCGATTTTCGATGCCGCACCACAGGTCCGCCAAGTCCTACATCTCCTGGTGTTGACAAATTGGTACCAGACTTGCCTGAGAGGATATCAACACTGACTCAATACATCAGTAGACCACTGCCAGTCATACCTGCGTACTAATCAGAACGCAATATCATAGATGTCGATGGCCTCCAGCTACACCATGTTCGATTTATTAGTGCCATGGCACATATAATACCGGTGAAGAATTACGAATACCAACAGATTTAGGTGTTGCGTCTGGATAGAGCAGCTTTTGACTGAACGTAAAGGGAACAGTGTTCATTAAAAGATTAGTTCTGTAAGCTACCAAGATTTGTATATGCACTTCGAAAAATTAATACATTGGACGAATTCGCTCTAAATGTCAATGGAAACGAAGCAGAGCATGATAGGATGAAGGAACGAGAACGTGGATAAGGTAGTGAATAGGCTAACAACACAGGGTTGTGAGGGTAGCGGTTTTGCTCCATGCTTCTTCCCATCCTTCTGCCTTAAGTAAACAGGAAGAAACAGAGCTCCGCATTATCGAACATACTCCTGAAAAAGTTATGGTATTCCATCTTACAACAGATAGGAGTTATCGGCTAAGGTACTACAAAATATCAGCTAAACGAAGGAGGTTCCTACGGGGTCGATGCTTTGAAAAAGAACAGATTCGAATTCTCGAATTCTCACCTTCATTGTGGCAAAATAATGGCAATTTTTAAGAATATTCAAAGATTGTTAAGTACCTCCAGTGCTCAGAATTTCAAACCGGTGTTCTCTAGCTCTCTTACTTCATCAAATTAAAATAAGATTTCTTATAAGGTGCCAACACAGTCCCATTGAAATTTGGCCGTGGAATCTTTAAAAAATTAGCTCTAATGACTTCAACGGTAAATTTGCTAGTTGGAAAAGTGAAGCTGAATCAGTTCAGATTAACTTCATTGCCGAACGCAATTCACCACTACCGTAATCCACATAAAATAAGTGGCGCACAGCGGGAGCTGTGAAAAATACGCGCACTTGACGGGAAGAAAGTAGGTCACACACGAAAACACCTATGTCTGACACCAAATCCCCTTCGCAGAAAGCCAATTTACCAAACGTTCGAAATTTCACAGAAGTAAACTGTGGATAGACGTAAAAGTTGACAAAGCGTCACATCACGTTTATGACTAAGCACACACCATAAAAATAATCTCATTTTAAACGAATGGTCGACAAAATAAAAAGTGTTTTCAGGTAAAATAACAAATTTTGTTACTATTCAGAGAAAGTCGTGAGACCGATGCATTGGATCCAAACTGATTGATGAGACAAAAGCCGACATGCCTGGTGAGATTTTTTCATAAGAACACAGAGATTGACGTTACAATATTGGCGTTTTTTAAAGACAGAATAAAACACTTAGGTACGAAGCGGGTATGAGTGGAGACGACGCGTGCAGAGCAGCCGTCAGAGGCGCCCTAAAATACACATGGTATCCACCCCCCACCCTCGGCCCGCCAAGCCCTCCATCCATCCGGGGTGGGCAAATTGGTACCAGATTTGTCAGGGAGTATAGCAACGCTGGTTTGATAGATCAGTAAGCTAACGTGAGTCATTTCATAGGCCAAATATGCGTATATACCAATACCTCTAACGATGCTCAATGAAGTCGAATGAATGGCGCATCCTTCAAGGATTGATCAACATTGGGAACTTTATCATTCATCCTTTTATGGATAAAGACGTTACTGAACGCAATACGGTTTTTTGGTTAATTAACGGAGCAACTATATTACAGTACTACTGTGAGTCTTAATTTTTTTTACCATTGCCTGATAATAAGAGGGGAAATAAGGTTTTATAACGAGCATTGTTTGACAACTACTGTTATTTCACTGTAATAATTCACTACACACTGGAAAGTGAAAAAAATTACCCCGCTGACGGGTGATTGCTGTGGCAAAAAGATCGATAGAAATAGCTGAGAGACGTGCGAAACAAAGGACCCGCATGGTGTGGTGGTGAACGCGTTACTCCCCGGAAAGGATAATAGCGCGTTCGTTCCCCACCATAGACACCTGCGGCCCAGAGTTTTGCAAATATCTCAGCAACGTTGTGGTTGTATTTCGCTTAGTAGCCTGCCATGAAAATTATAGAAGGCAGAAAACAAAACGTTAAACATTGAAAAAAATTAGTTTTTGCCAAGAGAGTTTCCTTACAGTAATAGAACTTTTTAATGAAAAACACAGTGTAGACAAGTAGTAATGGCTTTTAATGAAGGCGGTCCTGATGTGAAATATAGAAAGATGTAAGCTGGCGCCACTTGGGCGTAATCATTGTTCCAGAAACCATCTGAATCAACAAAAATTATTATTCCCTCCCTGACATTGGCACATATTGTTAGTAGGCTCGTCTACGACAGATATGAAGACTGCTAAGCAATGACACATCATTGTTCTAGAGGGAAGGACGTGTTAGAGTAAGTTTCCAAATTAATCGTTAAAACGTTAACCGATTCATAGTATTTTCTACTTCAAAAAAAATTGAAAAATTGAATTTCGCCGTGTTAACATATGATTATTCCTACAAGACTTTAAGCGTCCACTTTAGAACAACTTTCTTTAGTCGATATTTGTTTTTTTCGAGTGTGGACGAGTTTGTGCCAGTTTAGAAATGCGTGATTCGCCATGACCAATGTAGCTGACGTGATTGAGTAATAAGTTTTACTGTGGAGCTCGGAAGGAAAACAAATTAACAGTGAAATTGCCAGCTTACAACGATTTATGTGTGATTACACACGAGGAATGATGTGCGTAATTTTGCTTCGTTTAACACGACTGATAATAAATTTCAGCTGCAGAAGAGCTTTGAAGAAAGATCGATATCGGTACTGGCAGAAGAAGCAGCACAAAAAAGAACCGGTCTGAAAAAATGCCGTCGAGACTTGTGCGATCATAATAATTTGCTGCTAACCATGGTGAAAAAAGATGGGATCACCAGATCTTCCCGGTATGAAATGGAAATAATAATGGAAAAGTTCTACACCAAAATCTTGCTTTCTACAATTCCCGTCCCAAACCCTAAAATCTCCGCTGTAAAAAAAACCACCTGGAATTCTTCCGTCCGAGGTTCGATTTGCGATAGAAGGAATGAAAACAGACACCTCCAGTGACCACTGCCGACTTCTCTAGGGATGGAAGCCACAATTTACATATACTTTTCGCAAACCATATGGCATGCTACTTTCAAAAGGAAAAAATCCCAGACAAGTGAAGGACGTCGCGTACGGTCACCCTTCCCAATAAGGGTGACTGAAGAGATCCTCGTAACTGTCGTCCAATGTAATTGTTAAGTGCACTCTACAACCTCTTCACGAAGGTTATTCGCATATATCAAGGATACTGGATTAGGCTAGCCAGTTAAGGAAGCAGTATTTCGAAAAGGATTTTGCTGCATGGACCACATCCAAACCGTGTCCAGGATCATCGGAGTTTCAGAGCTCGTCAATCAAGGAGTTGACTCGTCCTACACAAGAATTCTGTCTGACTGTCATCAAAAATGCACTAAGAAAATACAGCTTTTCCATCGATGTTTTACCATACCCACAGAAAAAGGAGTTTGACAAGGTGACACGACATCGCCAAAGCTGTTTAGGGCCGCACTGTAGTGGATAATAAATCGCTCGATTAGGATGAGAAAGACCTACAACAACTGCATCACCTGTAGCCCAGTTCATTGACGAGTGACTCGTGGCAGTTGATATAGATCGGAGCTTCGAGCCCCTTCCCATACTTGTGTGACATGGGACACTCCCTGCATCACGTTTTCGACTGCGGGTTTAATAACGCTGAGTGATTTTTCATCCTGTTTACGCAGCGACGAGGTCTCTAACATATACGTTAAGGCAGGAAGTACGGCAGAGCCGAAAAGGTGGACATGGACTCGGTTGTTCTTTGTTCTCTTCACTACATACTCGATGCTCTTGAGAGCTCTCAACGCCACTCGTTTCCTTCTGCTCAACTTTGGAGCCGTAATATTGATTTCTCCACCCAGTGGTTTGCCGTCTCACCTTGGCTGGGAAGTGCTCCTGGGTGCCGGACTGCGATGTAGCGATGTACAGCGGAGGGATTCGTCTCCCCGGCAGAGTCTCTCAAGCTGAAAAAGAGCTCGGCGTTTCCATCAAGAAGCCTGGCTAAGAGTAAACCAGTACCAGGATACACCACCGTCCTGGCATCGAATTAGTCGCATGATGTCAAATCTCCTTCTGATCCAAAAGGACTGCGGCTGCCTGTCGTGGTGACGACCTGGGGCAGACTTTAACCACGCAGCCCTCGGGATTCCAGGAAACCACAATGGTTTGACTAGCAAATCTCCGAAAAATGGTGATTATTCTGAGGCTCGCACAACTAGTGAGGACGGGCCGTTCAAATATCATGTATCTTTTGTAATGCTGATTTCTAGACCTAGATAGACGTAACTGAAGCATTCGGAATTGTTCGTTCCGTTGAGCGTGAATAGAGCATACGTAACCAATCTGTTCCTTATGTAGATCGCTTTTGTGAGATTTAGTCGGTGAACAATTTCTCCAAAGGCTTTCTCAAAGTTGGCAGGTATTCGTTCCGCTTGGCTAATGTTTGGAGCTATAAGAAGGATGTCATCAACGAAGGAAAGATGGTGTAGAGGCTTATATTAAGAAAAGTAACGAGCGAGGAGCAGAGCCAGTGTGTTTACGAGGACTAGCGGAAAGTTCTCCAAGCGTTCAGGTCTTATTCTATCCGGAACTGGGCTGTTCGATTTTCCACCAATGAAATATCATGTCAGATTTCTGAAAGGAGAACTGGTTGTACGAGATATCCATACTCTTTTATTTAATATGAGGGAAGGAGGACGTGGCTGCGTAGTAGTCGTGAATGGTTTTCTTTGTTGTCTTTCTAGAAGCTGTAAGTGTTCCGTCTGGACGTCGGAGTGCAATTATCTTGGTTTTATAATTCGCAAAGTTTCAACGGGCTTTGCGAATGTTTTTCCCTCCTTTGGAGCTTAGATCATAACTACTGCTCGTTTTTTAAGATCTTCTTTTATCGACCACCTGCATTGTTTTGCAAGCTTGGATGTGAGCTGGCGGTTGAATACGTCTCGTGCGGTTCCACTCAGCTTTCATAGCGCTAACATGAAGATGTTGAATGAGCCAGAACGGCAGAAGAGGGCAGCAGCTGGGGGGGCCGTATTCGGGCCTCTCAATGAAGCCACCCACACACTAAAAGACCCAAAAATCCATGTTCACTTTTTCGATTCAACCGTTCCCTCCCTCCTCCCACACCCGGCGCTGTGTAATGCAGCGAGAATGTGGCCTGACACTCCAACCACGTTAAGAATATTTCACACTATTCACAGAGCGCTCGAACGACGTTTTCTGAAGTACAACCGGCACAGACAATATCTGATTTTAAAAACATGTCTCATCTTCGAAACCAAGACGAACACACATCAATAGCAAAATGCACATGGGTCGACCATATAATGAGAAGGACAGACGACAAATAGACGAAGAGAATTATAGAGTGGACTCCACGGGGATGTAGGTGCCCTTTAGAGTGACAATCTACATAGTGGGTGGACAATTTCGTAACGAAAGTCAATCAGGTGTCCTCGCAGTTGCAGCTGTTTTACGGTATGAGACTCGCAACCGCCACCACGCTCGAATCAAACCACCAGAAAGAACGACGATTGAAAGGTAAGGAAACGAATGACAAATATGCTGAGGTCCGCACAACTCGTGAAGACGGGTCGCTCAAATATCCAAACATCCAAGGAAATTTGTACCTTGAAACTTTAAGTGACACAAGGTTGAAGACGATGAAGCTAAAAATTAATATAGCCTGGACTTATCATTGTTATGCAGTATATGTGGAGCGTGTGGCGCAATGTTCAGAGGCCCCATGCAACACAAACGCGGAACCGATCTCCACGCCCATGGCCCACCAAGCCTTCCATCTCTCCGAGTTCGGTAAATTGATACCAGATTTATCTGGGAGGATAGCAGCACTGGCTCGATACATCGATAGGTTACCAAGAGTCACTGTAAAGGCCAGATATGCATCCATTCACCTCCAACGATACTTAATGAAGTCGAATGCATGGGGCATTCCTCAGGAATTGATCAAAGCCGAGAGCTTTATCCTTATGCAGTATACCCACCTTTTTGCTTGAGTCAAAGTTGGTATGGAATTACGAGAAAAACGAGTGGCTGACCTAAAGAAATTTATAGCATGTGTATTCAGAGATCAGTAACAATCTTTAGCATTTTAACCCTCATGCGTTTTTTAAATAAAATTGATACCTGCGTCTTATGAATGTTCATTCTAAAAGAATGTATTTGAAAACACATCTAGTAAGACTGTTAAGACTTGGTGGCCTTAGAAATCTCTTTGTAGTCCCAACAAAGAACAAAATTCTGTTCCGTTTGTTGTTTACGGCCAAATGATCTCAAAAAAAAATTGCAAATTGCTCTGGTGGATTCCAATCAGGTGAGATGAAGGGTTGACGCTAAGCATTACGCAAAATTTGAAAACAAGTAGTGGCTATTGTTATTGGTACTCCTCATATCACTGCTTTTTCCTTCCAACCGTTGGCAATACTAAGCAGTATAGAGCCTTAATCAGGCTCAGACTACTTACTCACCGCATGAAGTTCTAATAGTCTTAGACTTAGGCTTAGCATGAGTAATTTCTTCTCAAAATCAGTATTCTACTCGTTTACTCACTTGGTAGGACGTAAACAGTGGCTGCTTAGTTTAAAGTGCTCATAACATAAGATGTCTATGCTAAAAACTGCCTCTGTTGCGTAAAAGGTTGGGCTACAGATAGAGCTGCTCTTCTAGTGAAACAAGTAGAAAATAGTTCTGTATAAATAAATAGTCCTGTAGGAAAGTAAAGAAATGACTGATGTCACGAAAACCATACTGATAATAAACTAAAGTGCTTTGAAGAAATGTTCCAGTGTATTGAATCTTGTTGATCATCTTTAACAAGCCTCTGAAAAAGTATTAGATACTTTAATCTGGTCGAAAGTTTTTTTAGGAAGAGAATAAAGTCCCGCCACAAAAAAACAGGAGACACGAGTTCTCTCTATCTAGAGGCGAATCGATTCATCAACAGAGCTTTTTACTTCAGTATTTGTGAGATTTCACTCCTAATTCTTCGGGTCCTTTCCGGAATAGCGGTTATATCGCTTTCAGTGGTATAACTGGCTTCTTAGTACAAAGTATTTCAAACTCTGGAGAAACATCTCAACGTTGTTTAATGGTCATGCTCGACGATATTTAAGTGATTAGCAAACACAAAAAGTGTGCTCATTGTACCCTGAATGTTCCGACGATATTTAAATGACTATTAGACCTTGAAATCTTGAATGTTCGTTTTCTGTCATTCTATAAGCCGATCTCACAATGTCGTGTGTGTGGATGTGCTGCGTGGTGTATTTTTCAATTAAGCTATTCGATCTGGCTTCTAATCCAACGATTCAACGATAATCCTCAACTTCACTTCTTCATATAAGTGCTGCTCGTTTACGATAACAAAGTCTGAAAAATTAAACCAGAAAAGACAACTTTATCGACATATGTTTTTGTTATAAGGAAAGAAAAACAAGAGAGGGAAAGGAAGAGGAGCAGAAGGCGAGAAGGAGATAAAGAAACAGTTCGAGAAGTAAGTAACTCTAGTGAATCTTGTAGTGGAAGAGAGTTGCTATTTTTCTCCCTTTAAGCAAGCGCCAAGAACATGTATGGTGCTATCGAAGAAATTTTCACGTTGTTAAGGGAATCAGTAAGATGTGAAGAAAAATTAGGCAGTGAGCAGGCATAGCGCTTTCAGATAAAAAGGATAAGAACGACAAAAGAGTTACAAAAAACATTCAAAAAAACCAGAGCCACTCAATAAGTTTATATCTGGTATGAAGCTTTTTATTCTCACCGATTTTGGCAGAAATGTTGATAAAGGCAACTGGCCTGCTTATGCCTCGACAAGGTTTACTCCTAGGTAAGATTTCGGATGAAAAAATCCTCCCACACCTTCTTTCCTTGCTTATATTCGTATATATGAGTCCTCGCAGTATGTCAGAAACCCAAGCACACGCATCCACGGATAAAACCAAAAACAGAGCAAAAAGTGTTTGGCACTGGTTAATCTCTGAGAGATGCGTGGTGAATTCGACTTTATTCGTAGCTTCTCGAAGATCAACAAATGCATGTTTGCCATATACAATGACTACAGTTACCTACAGTTCTCTCAGTTAGGCATTTTTATCCTCCTAGACAAGCCTGATACCAATCCACCAATCCGAACGACCTACGGCCCGAGATCGAGCCCTAGTTATGCGCTGCGTACTCTAACCACTGCGTTACACTCACATTATTACTGAATAGTCAGTATTTTTTTTAGATTATTCAAGCTAAAGCAAAATGAAGATCGGTTTCCGAAACACAAATTGCTCAATTTGTGGACGACTCAACCATAAAACGAGTACGTTGTAATCGAAGAAAGGCGGTTTTCATGATCGCAGCTGCGTTCCTGTGTTAACATGCGATGAACATGTATATGATATGATAACAGATGGCTGTCTATGGAGAAAGATAGACTCGACACTTTTGCTTTCTTCAAAAGTTGCAAATACTTACTGAAAACAACTGATTATAAGCTTCCTAATATGAGCAAGATTTGCTGGGAATGATTCAAAAATGAAACAAACTTTTTATCGCAAAGTTCCAAAAAAAAATTGACAAGCCACCTATTATTATTAGTTCTACATTAGCACTACTGTACAACAGCGCTTTCTTCTTAGAGCCTGCTTCTTACCTATTCTTAAGCTTAAATGAGATCTACGGGAAAAAAATGATCGACGGCTCTATTGAACGCTGAGAGTTTTATTTAACGCAAAAATCTGCCTGTAAAGTTTTTCGAAGGGTATGGAATCATAATGAGAAAAACTATTGACCATAGTATTCGTTTAGTTTTGTAGGAAAAATTTACACGTTGACGTTTGCGGTTTTTCAGTAGGAGGAAAACCTCCACAAGCTGCGTGATTGTCGTAAAGCATTGTCGAATAGCTTCTTATATTTGAATCATGTTATGCATTAATTCTATATTGATCATATCCTGTTATTTTAATTACTTTATGCTCCTCCTTACCATAATGATCTATGGCTTCATCGTCGCTTGGATGATGGCGTTCCTTAGCGCTAAAATACGATGTTCACCTAAAGTTCATCTCCCAAGAAACGATACAAGCCGCAAAGAGGTTTGACATATCCATCCAAAAGCTCAGGTAGAAATAAATCTTTGCTATGGTAAATCTCCTGAGCTCTGTACCAAAAAGAGTAAAAAGAATGACCCATCGTGAACATTAGTGGCGCTCATCGTTGTCCTGGGCACGTGTGGCGCAATGGTTGGAGGCGCCATGCAATACACATAGAATCGATTCCCGTGCCTTTGGCCCTCCAAGCCTTCCATCCTTCCTGGGTCGGCAAATTTGCACCAGACTTGTCTGAGGGGATAGCAGTATTGGCTCGATAGATCGGCAGGCAATTGCGAGTCATTTTAAAACACAGATATGGATTCAATCACCTCTAACGATATTTAACGAAGTTAGATACATGGTGCACCTCTCAGGGATTGATCAACGCCGAGAGCTTTATACTTTTTTATCATGTATATATATATATGATAAAATGATAAATATGGTATATATGATATATATATATATATATAACCACATGATTGCTGAGATATTTGCAAAACTCCGGACCGCAGGTGTCCGCGGTGGGGAACGAATGCACTATTGTCCTTTCCGGGGAGTAACGTGTTCACCACCAACCACCACACCATGCGGGTCCTTCGTTTCGCCTGTCTCTCAGCTAGTTCTATCGATCTTTTGCCATCAGCAACATTATATTTCGCAACATACCTTGCCGTTAAAAGGAATAGGCAGTAAATAAAATTAAAATAATAAAGTTTATTAATGTCGCTCGACTTAATAAATCATAAGAAAAACCACTTTGAAAAATGTGATGGTACAAAATGCTCCCTTTCAGCATATTACTCCCATTCTCATCTTTACAGTAATATTTCGTAGACTGAAGTATATCAAATCTATAATTACGTCAACAGTGAACGAATCCACTTTCCCTGAATTAACAGAATTAGAGGAATTTCATCGTGGAGTGAGTCGGTGGTTGAGAAACTGTGCTTGCCGGCAGCAGGACGGGCAGTGATCCTCAGTGAAGGTCGGAGGCGAGGTTGTGAGGTTCGAAGGCGTGTCATTAACGAACATGTGGAGCTATTGGCGTACATTGAGAAGGAAATTACTGTTAGGCTGCACCAGTGGATGGAGACCAATCGTATAAAAGTCGTATTCCATACCATTTCATAATTTCCGAGTTAAAGTTATGTTAAAGGCAAGTTAAGCAGTTAAAGATAAGAAGATAATGCAGGCAAGACATGTAAAAGTGGTAATATAGTCGCTATTTGTGCTCTCATTTCCGCACTCATTTTGGCATGTAAGTGACCATTTTCGTTGATATTAATGCATCCGAGGAAAGGTAGAGTGGACCATATGCATGTACCTCAATGAATACTCCTTTCGGCTTTCTTTTGCTACAAAGAGCTTTTTCGTCTTTACTTTAGCAGGACTGTAAACAATCTAGGCTTAACACCTATGAGTTTACAAAAACCCTTTATCGGACGAACTTTTTAAGAAGTAAGTTAATTTAGATGGCAAGAGGTGAGAAGTGAGAAATTAGAAATTAAAACAAATACTCCACTAAGCACGCATAAGACACAGAGACATAATGAAGAAAACCTTGAAATAGAAGTTACTATGAATGTGTCGTTTTCTTGTTTAGCAATCGTAAGGTTTTTAAACAGCATACATTTACTTCCATAAAACACAATATAATACAACGCTAGCTGACGTTTCGGCAGTATCGCCTT